>JAMLFY010000943.1:0-20054 GCA_030441495.1 Dalbergia oliveri
CTAGTACCCAATGATGTTCTTTTACATTGCCCAAATAGAGTTGCTATGTTTCTTTCTACCTCACTTTCTTACCCCTGTGATCCCTTTTTCTTTTTACTTAGACCAGTGACACCTAACTCTAGTAGCTTGGACCGTCCAGGACAATGTTCTTCTAGCCAGTGAAACTGAAGGTGATCATTAGTTGAGTGGAATCCAAGTGGTGAGAGAATATCAGATGTCTTTCCAGAGGATATTCCTAGGGTTCCCTCCTTAAGAGAAATTGAATTCTCCATTTAATCTATTGAACAGGTCCTATTTCAATTTCCCCTTAAAGGATGTTCCCTTTGGAGTTGAAGGAATTAAGTACAGATTGAAAGAGTTGTTGGAAAACATTTCATTAGACCAAGTGCCTCTCCATGGGAAGCCCCTGCTCTTTGGGAAGAAAAAAGGATGGAGGTATGAGACTTTGTGTGGATTATAGGCAGTTGAATAAGGTGACAATCAAGAACAAATACCCTTTGCCAAGGATCTGACGACCTCATGGATCAATTAAGAGGGCAACCAATTCCAAAGATCGATCTTAGACTCAGGTTACCATCAGATTCCAGTTTGGCATGAGGATATTCCAAACTGCTTTTAGGACTTCAATATGGACATTATGAGTATAGGGTGATGTCGTTGGATGAAACCAATGTTCCTGTATTTATGGACTATATGAACCAAATCTTTCGCCCTTACTTGGATAAATTTGTGGTTGTCTTTATAGACGCATACTTATCTATTCAAGGACTGAGGAAGAGCATGGTTGGAGCATCTTAGGATTGTGTTACAAATCCTAAGAGAAAGGAAATTGTATGCCAAGTTGTCAAAGTGTGAATTCTGGATGGAAGAAGTTAAGTTCTTAGGTCATATAGTGTCACAAGGGGAATCTCCGTAGATCCCAGGAGGTGGAACTAGGATTTCATTGGGATCGACCAACAAGAGTGATTCGAATTCCAAGTTTCCTCGGGTTAGCAGGATACTATAGACGTTTTATTATGGGCTTCTCTAGACAGCCCTACCTTTGACTTAAGTCTGACCAAGAACACCCCTTTCAAGTGGATACTAAAATGTGAAAATAGTTTCCAAGAGTTGAAGCAAAGGTTGACCATGGCCCCAGGATTTAGAATTACCCGATCCTCATGAACCCTTTGAGGTCTATTGTGATGCTTCCAGGAGGGTTTGGGATGTGTGTGAATAGTAGAAACCAAATAGTCGCTTACGCTTCTCACAGCTGAAAACCCATGAAGAAGCTATCCAACACATGATCTAGAACTTAGGCTTGGTCTTTGCTCTAAAGATCTGGACACCATCTATATGGTGTGCAATTCAATGTTTTTTCTGACCACAAAAGTTTAAAATATCTTTTTGACCAGAAAGAATTAAATATGAGACAAAGGAGATGGATGGAGTTCCTTAAGGATTATGAGTTCAGTTGAATTACCATCCTGTAAGGCGATGTTGTTGCTTATGCCCTTAGGAAACCTTAAGTGTAGCATGTTTGATGATTAAAGAGACATTGAACGGTGGAAAGCTTTAAAAAGCTTAGTTTGGATATGTCTGTGATCCTTAAGGGTGTTATGTTAGGACAAATAAAGGTAACAAGTGAGTTTAAGGAGCGATTTTGGCTGCACAACATGAAGATTTAGGATTTCAGGAGATTTTGAAGTCTATCCAAGCAAAGAGGTTACTAGGATTTACTCAAGACCGAGCAAGGTATATGGAGGTACAAGGGTAGGGTGTGTACTGCAAGTGGTAATCAAGAGATGAAATTTTAAAGGAGGCTCATAGGGCGAATTCACCATACACCCTGGGATTAGAAAAATGTATGAGAACCTCAAGAGATGTTTTGGTGGTCCTGGATGAAGAGACATAGTAGAGTTTTATTAGAAAGTGCCTAACTTGTCAGGATTAAAATAGAACATCAAAAGCCAGCTTGGACCTTACAACCCTTAGAAATCCCGAATGGAAATGGGAAAGTATCTCCATGGATTTTGGAATGGGTTTGCCAAGGACTCATCGGGTTGTGATGCTATATGGGTGAGTGGATAGATTAACCAAATCTGCACACTTTTACCCATTAAAGCTAGTTATCCGTTAGATAAATTAGCTTCCTTGTACATCCAGAAATCGTGAGATTACATGGTATTCCTTCTTCAATAGTTTCTGAGATGGACCAAGATTTACTTCAAGATTTTGGGGAGCTTTCCAAAAGGCTTTTGGAACCAAACTTTGTTTAAGTACGCCTATCATCCCAAAATGACGGGACAAAACAGAATGTACCATACAAACCCTAGAAGATATGCTAAGGGCATGTGTGATCGAACAGAAGGAAGTTGGGAGAGTTGCTTCGTTGGTGGAATTTGCTTACAATAGCCATCACGCTAGTATTGGCATGGCCCCATATGAAGCTTTATATGGACGAAAATGTCAATCTCCGTTATGTTGGTACGACTCGAGGCTTAATGTTGCGGAATCTCACTGGTGAACTCAGAAATTTAGAGAGCAATTTTAGAAATTCAAAGAAGTAAAATCTTGACTGCATAGAGTCGTCAAAAGAACGCCGATATTCGGAGGAAACCTTTAGAGTTTCAGAGGGAGAACATGTATTCCTAAGGTTACCACCTACTGGAGAGGGAGAGCACTAAGAGTTAAGAAGCTGTCACCTAGATTCATTGGGCCTTTTCAAATTCTAAACGAATTGGGCGAGCTGCCTACCAAATAGCTTTACCCCCACATCTATCTAACCTTCACAATGTCTTTCATGTCTCCCAACTTAGAGGTTATCATTCGGACCCAAACCATGTTATAGAACTCTGAGTCCATACAGTTAAAGGATGACTTGACATTTCAAGCCCCTTATTCACGTTTAGAAGTCAAGCTACTTAGAACGAAGCCTGTGCATCTAGTAAAAGTGGCTTGGGTGGACCAGGAAATGAAGAATACACATGGGAATTAGAGGCAAACATGAGGAAAGATCATCCTGAACCTTTCCAGGTATGAAATTTTGAGGGCAAAATTTTTTTTTAGGTGGGTGGAAATGTAACATCCAAGATATATATATATACACATAAAAAAATAAATAAATAAATAAAATTTAAATTAAGCTTTATTAGTTGGAATTTTCAAAATCCAATAATGTAGAAATGATGAGAGTGATTCAATGTTTTTATTAAAAAAAAAAAAAAAAAAAAAAAAAACAAAAACGTGAATAGTGTTTGCCTGTTAGGCCGCTGACAGCCGAAACCCTAGATTAGGGACCGGAGGTCCCGAAATTTTGAAAATATGGGGATGAGGTTAGAAATACTTAGAAATGAAAATTTCATACTTAGAATTAATTTTCGGGTAATATTGGATTACCCGGGATGGTATTTTACCCGTTCGGCGAAATTTCGTGTGCGAGTTTTCAATATTTAAAGCAAATTTAACCTTTACAAAATGATTAACAATATATTTTTTTCATTATATGAATGGCTAAGATTCAATTTTGAATTACAAAATTGAATCATAGCCATCCTTTTTATCTTTAAAGATTAGAAACTATCCTAATCTATTACTCAACATTATGACATCATCACCAATTATAAGATAAACTTGAATTCAAGCTTCTCCAAGAAGCTAAAGCTTCGGCCATTTCAGAAGGAAAAAGGCAGCAGCTGGTCCTCCATAGCCAAGAGCTTGAGTTTGCTTCCAAAATCCAAAAATCCTAGCTTAGAACCATCAAAACCTAATCTTTCCTTCACCAAAATTGATCTACACTTCAATCTCTACTATCTAACCAATTAGAAATTCAAAACCTCATCATATTCACCTCATCCATCACTGATTAGAGGAGAGTTTGGAGGTGTTTTGGGAGTCTTGGAGTGAAGGACTCTCATCTTGGAGCAAGCTAGAGACAAAGAGAGACTAGCCTTCAAGTGTAGGGTTTTTCATAGTTCTTTCTCTTGAAAATTTTGCTAATCTGTTCTGACTGGGTTTATTTTGAAATTTTGATGGTATGTGGTTGATGATATATTGTTATTGATGTGTGAATTTTTGTGGTGGGTTTGGATGGTGTTAAAAAGGGGTTTTCACTAGATGGAAATCTGGATTGGGCTGCTGAGTTCAGCTGTCCTGCAAGCAGCAATTATGCACGAATTTTCTGGTATATTTGTGGGTGTTTTCATAAGCTATAAAAATTATATGTTGAAGATAACACCTTAAACTAACTACATGAATTTTATTGGGTGTTAACTTTGAAGTTTACTACTTCAAAAAAATCAAGAACCGAATTGTGACTGGGGCTGCCTAAGTTGTTGAAACTGAAGCAATAAAGTTGCCTGATTTTATTATCATAGCAAATGATTGAATGAATCCTTGAAATTTTTACCTGAAGTTAATAACATATTGAGGTAGCACTGTGAATTTTATTGTGCACTAGTTCAATCATTTTCTAGGGTTAAAAATTCTAAGAATCCGGGTCTGGTCTGTGAATTTGTGGTCCCTGACCACTAAATTTGTGCAATTTACTAAAGTAGCTAGAGAATTCTACTTGTCCTGAAATTTTTACAGGTTATTCTAGACATTTGGGAGTGTCAGTGAGAATTTTTGTGGCATATGAATTGGCCATTTGATATAGAAATAAAATGCTACTATTAGCA
Organism: Dalbergia oliveri; assembly: GCA_030441495.1. Taxonomy (NCBI): domain Eukaryota; kingdom Viridiplantae; phylum Streptophyta; class Magnoliopsida; order Fabales; family Fabaceae; genus Dalbergia; species Dalbergia oliveri. The sequence goes on from JAMLFY010000943.1 coordinate 4,659, forward strand.
TAGTGAATCAGCCCAAGTGCTGAAATGGAGAACTGCACTAAAATGATGATAAAATGACACTTAGCCCAGGCATAAATTATATTCATGCATGATAGTTACTTTAAAGAGTCATTTAAAAGATATAAATGAGACCCTAATGTGATTGAATGCCTCTGAATGATGTATGCCATGCCTTGTAAAAAGAGAAATACATGATACGGTAACATGACAAAAGAGAATCTATAACTCCTAACTTGGCATGTTTTAACCTATGGGGAAAAAATAAAACAAGGCTTATATGAGTTAAAGAGGGAAGGCAAAAATAAGAACTTCCTAAGAATGGTATGAGTCGGTAGACGTATTGGCTAGGAATAGAACTGTGTGATTCGGAGGTGAAAAATGAAGTCCGATGATTACGAATAGGAATGAGCTCATGTCCTAGGCTTCTATTGTCCTTTATAAAATTATCCATTAAGATGTTGTTCAATGTGAAATCAAGCCTTCCCTATATGAAAGAAAAGAGGTAGGATGAAATTAAGCTGGTTATTTATAAGATGATATGTACGATTATTATATTTGATAATTTTATCACATTTTTGTATGAGACCTAATATAATATTACTTACATGAATGACCTTATTAATTAGGCCTATCTATGCTAACGGGATTTTCCTCACGAGAATTTTATAATATTCTCATCCCTATGTGCATGTATGTTGTATTGTGCAGATCCTACAGAATGCCGACCGTGATCTTCTTTCTTGATTGGCGGAGTGGAGGTGGCATTATGACGGAGAGTTGGATTCGCTGTATGTAGTAGCGTATTCCCAAATCCGAAGTCAGTATTTTCTTCACCTCCTTTAGTAGCTCCGTTTTCACCTAAAGTTCTACCAGGTTTTCCTTTTGATGGTGTGCCCCTTCACCTGGCACACCCTAGCTTGTTCATACATACCTCTGCACCACCTATGCCCCCTCCTGAGATGGACCTTCTTCATCCTCCTCCTCAATTTCAACCCATCGGAGGGTCCCCGACGCCCCGGTGGAGGTGAGGCCATCATCCCGATGGCCAATGGTTTCGCCGGAGGAGGATGCTAGACCTATAGGGACTTTTGACTTGTATGTAGTTGCAGTGTACTTATGGGACCATGCCAGTTATGCTGATTCTATTTGAAGTTATAAGATCCATTTATGTGTATACGATTTTGCTGATCTTAATATGAGTAGGCTAGGCTTTATGTTATCGATAGGTCTTTTGGATAAAAGTCCCTATGTAGCATCGTAGGTGCTCTAACTTATCTACGGTTGCGCATATGTACAAAATATATGTATATGCTGAGCTTTGTGGTTGTTGTACCTTATGTTTATATTTTATTTTATGTTAATTGTTTATATCTCTCTGATTAGTCTATAGTATAATCAGGGAGTAATACTCTCCTAATTACGATGCTACTGTTAAGTAGTAGTAGAGTGGTTAGGAGGGTGTTACATTATGGTATCATAGTTTCAAGTCCAAAATGTTTTCTTTGAAGATAATTAGTGTAATTTTGTGCAATTCCTATTGGTTAGTCATAAAGGTGTAATTGTGTGGCACATCTCAAGCCACACTTGTCCTCCTTAGTGGCAACTTGCTATGCAAGTTCATTTTGGAAGTAAGACTGCACATCTCGAAACTCGCCGAGATGTAAACACCGACCCATGAATCCAATATTACCCGAAATTAATTTTAAGTATAAAATTATCATTTCAGATATTTCTTAACCTCATTCCCATGTTTCCCTAATTTCAAGGCATCTCCCGGGCTTGAATCCTAGGGTTTCAGCTTGCCCGGTGGGCCTGGGGCCCACAAGGTTACCATTCACCCTGAGTGGTTTATGGATTGCCGACCGCCCCTACAAACCAACACGGGTCTTTTCATCTGTTTGTCCTCATCTCACACCTTTTAGGAAAACTTCCCAGGAGGTACCCATCCCAAAATTACCCCAAGTCAAGCATTGCTAACTATGAAGTTCTTTCGTGATGGGCTACCTAAGAGATGCATCTTTGTGGCATGTGCAATCAATCCATTCATATAAGCCTTCCTAACCGTAGAGTCCCATACCTATACAGGTCTATGATTTCTTCATCGGGGCGTGTAAATTGGTTCATTCATGTACCCCGCTTGGAGGAGGAGCCGCTCCTTGTCCGTGCCCTTTTTGGATCTACTGTACTCCCTGCCGTCTCCTGCGCCACATGCCCAGCTCAGCTTCCGCTGTGGTCCGTCCCCCGAACCACATTTGTACCGGGAGGTGTAGTCTATACCATTTTGTACATCTGCTTTATGGATTGCCTACTTTCCCCACAAACCAACACGGGTCTTTTCAACGGGCTTTGTCTTTATGACACGCTTCCTAGGAAAACTTCCAGGAGGTCACCCATCCCAAAATTACCCCAAGTCAAGCACGCTTAACTATGAAGTTCTTTCGTGATGGGCTACCGAAAAGAAAGATGCATCTTTGTGGCATAGGTAGTACCAATCCATTCATATAAGCCTTCCTTAACTGTATAGTCCCATACCTATACAGGTCTAGGATCCTCTCATTCGGGTGTGTAATCGGTTCATTCATGTACCCCTCCGCTCAGTGGGCCGCTCCTTGTCCGTGCCCTTTTTGCACCGGCGATTACTCTCCTGCGTCCCGGGCGTTACATGGTTTTCCCCATATGTTTCGTAACATACACAGGAAGATATGTACATACTATCATAGAATTTCAGCCATTTCCACATCTCATTATGCTTGGAGAATTGAGGTTCTAGGTACAATTGTTACCATACCTAAACAACCATTCCACCCTTAAGGAAAATTTCACATGACACAATTTTCTTGATGTTGCTTTGAATTGAGAATGTTATGGTACTTTGGCTTCTAGTATGACATGAGTATTTGATATTAAGTGTTTGGCCATGTGACTTATGACATGTAAATGCATGCTATGGATTTTAAGGATTGAAGTATTAGAAAGATGAAGAAGTTCATTGTGAATGATTGCCTATATGTGGCCTATGTATGCATTTTAGAAAAGAGAAAAGTATATGATGCCATTATAAGGATGTATAAATTTAAATTGTGCATGTTCTAACATATGGACAAAATAGAAACAAGACTTAGATTGAATGAGGGAAGGTGAAGAGTAACTTCAAATTTATTTGAGTCTGGAGACGTATTCCTGAAGAATAGATCTGCTGGATTTTGAAATGGAAAAAAAATGGTAGTCGATGACCACGTATAGGAATGAGCTCAGATCCTGAGGCTTCATTTCCCTTGTGTGGTGTGATCCACCATAAATACCCGTTGGGTATAAACGGATCTATTGTGGAGTTGTCCACGAAAATATTTGTAAGATAAACTGTCTTTCTATGTCAATGAAAGAGAAAAATGCACTAATTGGCTTTTTATGGCCACTATGGGGAAACCAGATCACTTTGAGATAACTTTTCTTGTATTTAACATATGTATCACCTATATCATATGAAATCCTTTAAGTAGATTTACTAACTATGTGTTTGAGCTTTTGGATATATGTACATGTACTAATTGATTGTTAAAAGTTACCCACTTCGGAAGGATGATTTTGGAACCTTAAAATCATGTAACGCCCGCCTGCAGCCTAGAGATATGTCGCCTGTAGAGGCATTACAAGGAGCTGGCCCTGCCTCCAGTTGAAGGGGTACATAAGGAACCACTCATCTTAGTTAGAGTGATCCTTAGTCTGCAGGATGGGACTATACACTTAAGGGGTTATATGAATTGTGGACTACTATGCTAGATGCATTTTCTTTTTGGGGCAGCTTATTATGAAAGAATTCTACAGTTAAGCGTGCCTTGACTTGGGTAATTTTGGCAGTGAGTCTGGAGTTTCAAGGAGCATGTGAGTGAGGCACAAGCACCTGAAAGAATTGTGTTGGTTTGTGAGATTGGGCAATTCATAAGCAGAGGATGTTACAAATGGATCAGCCTTGCAGCCTCCCAGGAACGGCTGAAAGTTCCGGCACCCACCAGGCTGGACTGGCGGTGGGCATGTAACGCCCGGGATTAGACATTAGTGACGCCTGCGTGAGGCAGTGGACACAAGGCCGCCCGCCTTCACGCGAAGGGGTAACATGAATGAACCGATTACACACCCGAATGAGAGGATCCCGAAGTCCGTATAGGTATGGGACTAGACAGGCGAGGAGGGCTTATATGAATTGATTGGTACTACCTATGCCACAAAGATGCATCTTTCTTTTCTGGCAGCCCATCACCAAGAAACTTCTGTAACATCCCTGCCGCTTTATGCATGTCCAATCTCCCCCCCCACAAACCAACACTTGTGTTTTCAACGTGTTTATGTCCTCACCAAGCTTCCTAAGAAAACTTCCAGGGCTCACCCATCCAAATTACCCCAGTCAAGCACGCTTAACTACTGAAGTTCTTTCGCTACGGGTGACCGAAGAAGATGCATCTTTGTGGCATAGAGACCAATCAATTCATATAAGCCCTCCTCTTAACCGTATAGTCCCATACCTATACAGAACTCAGGATCCCTCTCATTCGGTGAAGGTTCCATCCATGTATCCCTCTCGCTTGGAATGCCCAAGCCGCTCCTGTCCGCGCCCTCGCAATCGCCCGATCACTCCCCGCCGCTCGCCCATCTGTTACATGCCCACCACTTCCGCTGGTTCCGTCCCGACCACATTGCACCCGAGAGGTGCAGGCTCTTTACCATTTTGTACATCCCGTCGCTTTATGGATTGCCCACCTCCCACAAACCAACACTCTGGGTTCCAAATGGGGTTTTGTCCTCATGACACGCTTCCTCCTAAGGAAAACTTCCCAGGGTACTACCCATCCCAAATTACCCCAAGTCAAGCACGCTTAATGATGAGTTCTTTCTGATGGGCTACCGAAAAGAAAGATGCATTTGTGGCATAGGTAGTACCAATCAATTCATATAAGCCCTCCTTAAATCCTGATAGTTCCATACCTATACAGACTATGTTCCTCTCATATCGGGTGTAATTTGCTCATTTCATGTACCCCGCTTGAGGCAGGAGCCGCTCCTTGTCCGTGCCCTCTCGCACCGCGACACTCCCCGCCGTCACCGGGCGTTACATGCCGCTACTCCATTCTTAAGCTATGATATCATACTCAAGAGATGTTACTTGTTAATTACCCAATTCTTAATTATCTATAGTAAGCTCAATTTACGTACGAGATAACTAAGCATAATTCTATTAAAACATCTTACAAGTAAACATCAAGTTTATTAAACATACAGCTAAAAATACATAAGGAAGCTCCTCTATGAGCTTTAGTACATATCTGTCTTCTAATACATTTACATACATACTCATTTCACTAAGTACAAGTAAATAAAACAGTAACTTGATACTACAGGAATCCTACACTCCTTTGCATAGCACCATCCCATCCTGCTTAACCTAGGCGACACGAAACACAAACACACAGGGGTGAGAATATTATAAAATTCTCAGGAGAGTAGTTTCCCCAAATACACAATTCACAACGTTATCGTCATCATCCCAGCCACTTCTGTTTATTAGTAAAATTGTGAGCATGCAACATATATCAAAAGTTCATTTTTAAGTTCCAAAGTCATTCTTCCGAAGTGGGTTTATTTTAATACTCAATCACCATAGTATGTCATACTACTCAATATCATAATAATTCATTTTTCAACTTTGCGTGCCTCTGGACATCGAAGGGACCTTTTGCCCTTTAGACTAAAGGGGACCTTTCCTGCCCTTTACACATCCAGGGGACTTCTCCCGTGCCCTTCACACGTTCAGGATGGACCTCTCCGTGCCCTTTACACACTAAAAGGGACCTATTCTTCACTTGGTACATACATCATAAACCAAACTTGGTACATTCATAATGTCTCAAACATATATATACCGTCAATCACAAGTGACTCTCATTCATTTCTCATAAACCAAACTTTAAAGTCACTATCATGCATTCATATATCATAGAATTGGAATAGATATCAAACTATCATAAATTTCCAGCCATTCTCACATTCCAGCACCTTGGCAGAATTACGTTCTGTACAATATTTAATTACCATGTCAAACGACCATCCCAAGAGCCACAAAAATTCTGTATGACACTTTAATGTGTCTAGGATAACCTGTAAAAATTTCAGGACAAACAGAGCTCTATAGCTACTTCAGTAAAATATAGACTTCTAGTGGTCAGGCCACCAATCATAGACAGACGGGTTCCCTTAATTTTTAACCCTAGGAATTGATGGAACCAATGCATAAGAAAATTTATAGTGACACTTCAATATGTTATTGACTTTAGGTAAAAATTTCATGAGCTAGATCAATCAATTGCTATAATAATAAATTCGGACAAGTTTGTTACTTCAGCTTCAACAACCAGGACAGCATACACATTTCGGTTCTTGATTTTTGAGGCAGAAAACTTTAAAATTAACACCCAAGAAAATTCATGTAGTCAGTTTAAGATGTCTAATACAACATATAATTTTTGTAGATCATTTAATTACCCACAAATATACCAGAAAATTCGTGATTAATGACTGCCTCCAAGAAAACTAGGAATCCAGCAACCTAGTCCCAATTTCCTTTGATAAAAACCCTTTTTAACACCATCCAAACACACCAACAAAATTCACACATCAATATCAATATCATATCAGTCAATACAACCAAAATTTTTGGACATATCTCAACCAAAACAGATTGAAAAATTTGACAAGAAAAGGAGTACAAACCCTACTTTGAGAGCTCTTGAGCTCTATGCTCCAAAGGATGCTCTAGAATGCTTTTGCTTCACTTCAAAGCTTCCCCACCAACATCAAACCCTTCCTTTAACCTCTGATTGTGTGCCCTCAAATTTGGAAAAAGTGATGGATTCAAATTATAATCGGTTAGATTTGTAGGTTATGATGAATAGAATAAGTTTAGTGAAGAGAGTTTGTGGTTTTAGTGACTTTGAGCTAGGGTTTTGCAAGCTTGAAGCTTGTTAATGGAGTTTGAGAGGAAGAACAATGGAGGAAGGGTGCTTAGAGAGGTCTGGCCGAAATTGTGATGAAGGGAATGATAAGATGTTGATATTTTGAGTTTAGGGCAAAATACATAGAATTTTCAAGTCCAAAATGTTTTCTTTGAAGATAATTAGTGTAATTTTGTGCAATTCCTATTGGTTAGTCATAAAGGTGTAATTGTGTGGCACATCTCAAGCCACACACTTGTCCTCCTTAGGTGGCAACTTGCTATGCAAGTTTCATTCGTGTAAGAACTCACACGAAATCTCACCGACAGGTAAACACCGTACCCATTAAATCGATATTACCCGAAAATTAATTTTAAGTATAAAATTATCATTCTCAGATATTCCTAACCTCATTCCCATGTTTCCCTAATTTCAGGCACCTCTGGGCCCAAATTAGGGTTTCAGCTGTCCCTGGGCTGGGGCCCACAAGGTTACTATTCACCGCCGAAAATTTTATTTTATTTTTTTGATAGGTCCATTGGGCCACCCTCATCATCATTGTACTTTAGATTTCTAAAATTATGAATAACAAAGCTCAAATTGATTTTTAAATGATTTTTGGGTGTTACATTACCACCCACCTTAAAAAGAATTTTGCCCTCAAAATTCATTTGAAAACAATTTTCAAAAGACAGTTCATAAATCAAACAAGCAACCCACACACATGCAAACAAAAGACAATAATTGAATCCTAAACGTTCCTACCTTAGGTCGGATTCTTAGGTGATGACGTCTTTGGCACCTATGGTGAAGACCTACTCGTTGTTGCGGCTTTGTAGTTGGCTTTGGATTCCTGTTGGACACTCCCTCATTATGTGTCCTGGCTTTCCACAACGATAGCATACGTTTGCCCAGCCAAGCAAGGTCTACCCCCATGGTTCTTCCCACATTTTAGACAATCTTGGCTCGTGATTAGCCGTTGTTGTTGTTTACCCCCATAGAGATTGGGTTGAAACGGCTTCCTTTGGGGTAAGGCCTCCTCATCATCTTGGTCTTCAGGTGCCAGCCTCTTATTAGAAGTATTCTTAGCAGATTGGATGATTGCCAACTTTTTGTTGGAGTCCTCTGCACGCCTACACTTATTTACCAAGTCGCATAATCCCTGATCTCCAAAGACTCACAATCTTCAATATCTTCACGTAACCCTCCTTCATACTTCATGCACTTCCAAGCTTCATCAGGATTACGCGATAAATGGTGGAAAATTTGCAGAGCTCTTCGAACTTTGCTTGTGTACTCGCTGATACTCATGGACCCTTGTTTGAGTGCCATGAATTCCAGCTCCTTTGCATTCTCACTGAAGCAGGGAAGTACTTGTGGTAGAAAGCTTCCTTGAAGATCTCCCAAGTGACTTCAGTTGAGAAGCTTCGAACAACCTTGGGTACCAACCTATCAAAACTCTGCATCTGCTTCCATCATGTAAGTAGCAAAGGCCACTTTCTGGATTTCCGTACATGGAAGAACCAAGAAAATCTTCTCCATAGCTTTAATCCATTCTTCTGCTTTGTTTGGATTAAAAGCTCCTCAAATGGTCGGAGGGTTTGCTTTCCTAAACTCAGCGAACTTTTGGTATTCCATGTCCACTCCTACTCCTCCAGGATTCCTAATTGGATTTCCTTCAACATGTTGATCCAACCTTTCCATCATCCTATTGGCTACTGAGCTTGTTCTCTCATAGCCCCCCATTTCACGAAAGGTGTCCATCATTCGAGCATTATTTCCCTCTCGCTCCTAGTTTGCCGATTTGAAGTCATTAATTCCTGTCACACCAAACAAGAATTATTGAGTTGATCAGGCTCAATACCAAGCTAAGTGTGGCAGCAATCCACAACATTCAAATCATGTCATACATATATATAGAATTATAATGCATGACATTTACTAAGGAAGCATAGTCAGTCCATTCCTCAAGGTCCTACAAGGATGAACTCTGATACCATAATGTAACATCCTCCCAAGTACAACTCCATTCTTAAGCTATGATATCATACTCTAGAGATGTTACTTGTTAATTAACGGACCTCTCTTAATTATCTATAGTAAGCTCAATTTACGTACGAGATAACTAAGCATAATTCTATTAAAACATCTTACAAGTAAACATCAAGTTTATTAAACATAGCTAAAAATACATAAGGAAGCTCCTCTATGAGCTTTAGTACATATCGTCTTCTAATACATTTACATACATACTCATTTCACTAAGTACAACAGAATAAAAAGGAACTGCTATACTACAGGAATCCTACACTCCTTTGCATAGCACATCCCATCCCGGCTTAACCTGGAGGCGACACGGAAACACAAACACACAGGGGTGAGATATTATAAAATTCTCAGGAGAGAGTTTCCCCAAATACACAATTCACAACGTCATCGTTATCATCCCAGCCACTTCGGTTTATTAGTAAAATTGTGAGCATGCAACATATATCAAAAGTTCATTTTTAAGTTCCAAAGTCATTCTTCCGAAGTGGGTTTATTTTAATACTCAATCACTCTAGGATAGTATGTCATACTACTCAATATCATAATAATTCATTTTTCAACTTTGCGTGCCCTCGGACATCGAAGGGGACTTTTTCGTGCCCTTTTTAGACTAAAGGGGACCTCTCCGTGCCCTTTACACATCCAGGGGACTTCTCCGTGCCCTTCACACGTTCAGGGACCTCTCCTGCCCTTTACACACTAAAGGGGACCTATTCTTCACTTGGTACATACATCATAAACCAAACTTGGTACATTCATAATGTCTCAAACATATATATACCGTCAATCACAAGTGACTCTCATTCATTTCTCATAAACCAAACTTTAAAGTCACTATCATGCATTCATATATCATAGAATTGGAATAGATATCAAACTATCATAAATTTCCAGCCATTCTCACATTCCAGCACCTTGGCAGAATTACTGTTCTGGGTACAATATTTAATTACCATGTCAAACGACCATCCCAAGAGCCACAAAAATTCTGTATGACACTTTAATGTGTCTAGGATAACCTGTAAAAATTTCAGGACAAACAGAGCTCTATAGCTACTTCAGTAAAATATAGACTTCTAGTGGTCAGGGGCCACCAATTCACAGACCAGATCCGGGTTCCCTTAATTTTTAACCCTAGGAATTGATGGAACCAATGCATAAGAAAATTTATAGTGACACTTCAATATGTTATTGACTTTAGGTAAAAATTTCATGAGCTAGATCAATCAATTGCTATAATAATAAATTCGGACAAGTTTGTTACTTCAGTTTCAACAACCAGGACAGCATCAGACACATTTCGGTTCTTGATTTTCGTGAGGCAGAAAACTTTAAAATTAACACCCAAGAAAATTCATGTAGTCAGTTTAAGATGTCTAATACAACATAAAATTTTTGTAGATCATTTAATTACCCACAAATATACCAGAAAATTCGTGATTAATGATTGCTTCCAAGAAAACTAGGAATCCAGCAGCCTAGTCCCAATTTCCTTTGATAAAAACCCCTTTTTAACACCATCCAAACACACCAACAAAATTCACACATCAATATCAATATCATATCAGTCAATACAACCAAAAGTTTTGGACATATCTCAACCCAAAACAGATTGGAAAAATTTGACAAGAAAAGGCAGGACAAACCCTACTTTGAGAGCTCTTGAGCTCTATGCTCCAAAGGATGCTCTAGAATGCTTTTGCTTCACTTCAAAGCTTCCCCACCAACATCAAACCCTTCCTTTAACCTCTGATTGTGTGCCCTCAAATTTGGAAAAAGTGATGGATTCAAATTATAATCGGTTAGATTTGTAGGTTATGATGAATAGAATAAGTTTAGTGAAGAGAGTTTGTGGTTTTAGTGACTTTGAGCTAGGGTTTTGCAAGCTTGAAGCTTGTTAATGGAGTTTGAGAGGAAGAACAATGGAGGAAGGGTGCTTAGAGAGGTCTGGCCGAAATTGTGATGAAGGGAATGATAAGATGTTGATATTTTGAGTTTAGGGCAAAATACATAGAATTTTCAAGTCCAAAATGTTTTCTTTGAAGATAATTAGTGTAATTTTGTGCAATTCCTATTGGTTAGTCATAAAGGTGTAATTGTGTGGCACATCTCAAGCCACACACTTGTCCTCCTTAGGTGGCAACTTGCTATGCAAGTTTCATTCAAGAACTCACAAATCTTGCCGAAGGGTAAACACCGTACACATTAAACCGATATTACCCGAAAATTAATTTTAAGTATAAAATTATCATTCTCAGATATTCCTAACCTCATTCCCATGTTTCCCTAATTTCAGGCACCTCTGGCCCGAATCTAGGGTTTAGCTGCCCTGGCCCGTGGGGCCCACAAGGTTACTATTCAGGCAGGAAAATTTTATTTTATTTTTTTGAGGTCATTGGGCCACCCTCATCATCATTGTACTAAGATTTCTAAAATTATGAATAACAAAGCTCAAATTGATTTTTAAATGATTTTCGGGTGTTACATTCACCTTTTGCGTTCCCATTTATCTGGGTGTGCATTGGTCCCTAAGCACACAAGTCAACATATACCGAGGTGATCAGGCTCAATATTCCAAACTAAATGAGCTAGTTACCATGGCACAGACAAGCAGACAAGGTCATGAATGCCTATCCTATAGCTTATCTCTACAGCTAAGCACTATACATGACATACTACCGTAACATGCTTCTAAAGCATGGTTAGTCCAATCCTCAGGCTTCATGAGAATTGAATTGCTCTGATACCATAATGTAACATCCCTAATATTTAACCCTAATACGCCTAGGATGTATCAAGACTAATCATTAGTTATTACTTCTCTTTAAATTCATTTATAAAATAATTAGCGGAAATAATTGGGTTTTTTTTTAAATGATTTATATAAAACAAAGTGCGAGCCTTTGCGCGTAACATAGACAACGTGAAGCGGAAGAATAAATAAAACATACAGAACATAAACATTAAAGAACACATCCATCATAAACATCATTCCTCATCACATTAGATAATATAGTTTAGTACATCATAGAAATATAACAGAAGCATAAAGTCTTACCCATACTAGTGGGCAGCTTGCAATACAATGATATAAAATGATAACAAATACATGAAACAACCCCCAAAAGATAAATACCCAACTAAGACTCTCCCTCCCTCAAGCTATGACTGCTGTACCTTCCCTCGGTGGTATATATCCAATGAACTGCAAGCTCCTCGGATGCGTGAAGGCCAAGGATGGGCGAGCATGCCCGCACGAGAAAGGCGCATCTCGACGTCGTGCTAACCTCCGCTGCGTCACCGTCTCCTCGCTACCCATCCCAACATCCATGGGTACGACAGGGCAGACCCTCGAGAAGGATGAGAGGAGGATCCTTGATGGTCGTCTCCGAACGTCTCGGGAGAGGCACGTACTCGGGGTAGCCTTGCACCGCTGAAGAGCCGAATGGGCACGAGGGTTCTCCCGTCCTGGTCGCGTCCTCTCAAAAATCATATCGTCGCCAAAGGGGAGGTCGGGGTGAATCTAGCTGGAGACGGAAAGGCAAACGGCGTCCCACATATGCAAAAATTCGATAGCACATGACCCTCAAAGTGGTAGGACTAGTGATCTGGATTGAAGTGCACCTCCCACATCTGCGTCGTATCAACAAAAATCACGAACGACGCCATCGATATCTGAAGACGTAACCAAGAACAAAGAGGGGTGAGAATCTTGCTAAAGAATCTCAGGAGGGAAACCTCTATCCTAGTGTCATCGTTTACGTCCCAGGAACCTTGGGTTTATTATGAAAAGGTTAAGCATGCATAAGTTCATTATGAGGTTTTCACAAAGGTATTTATCCAAGGTCCATGTCTTTTATAATGATTCTTAATGCATGTATGCAACATAATATTTCATGGATACATGGCAGCACTTTAGGTAAATCACACAATAATTCAAACAACATTTGAGTGGCATGAAACTTTTCTTTGAACATCTTTCCTTTTCTCATACTTGTGACACCAATAATATAGTAACCGCACCCTTAAACTAGGCTATGAGCTCATACCTTAACTAGTCGTCACTAGTTCTTACTTATCCTCTTGATAAGCGAATCATAAACATAATCATAATCATCATAATCCCGACTCCAGAGTACGAGTAGGGGGCTAAGGATCACCCATCATGGGACTTTTTCCTTCTTCGAAACGCATCGACCGGTTTAAGCCGACTTTGTCCGCTTTGGCAGGCTAATGTCTATGCCCTCATGGTTTTACCTTCCTCATTCGAAGCAGGAGAAGTACGTCTCTGTGTGTCACCCTAAACATCATATGCTTTCATTCTTCGAAACGCATCGACGGTTAAGACTAGCGACTTTGTCCGCTTTGGATGGCTCGATGTCCATACCTCCACTGTTTTACTTTCTCTTATCCTAGTGGAAAATGTGTCTGCATATAACTTTAAACTTCATATTTCTCAAAAACTTTCTTTTGTCCCTCAAATTTGACGGAAATTCGGCATAACACTTCTCTCCGAATTTCCTCAAATTTGAGTCATGCCACATAATTTCAGTCACATGCATCATTTTCATGGAACTTTCTCATTGCAATAACTTTCTAGTTCACATGAGCATATTTCTCAATTTCATTCATATCTTTGAAACATTATGCATCTCAAACACAACATTTCATCATATCACCAAATCAAATTATGCACATAAAGTTTCATGCTCAAGGAACTAACATAATCACATCATCATAAGTGTGCACGAGGTTCATCATCATAATTATACTCTCTGTCCACCTATCTCATAGTGTCTTATGCTTTGACCCTTACGGGCCTTAAACTTGTATTTGCATCATTATTACCCTCAAGGGGTTGGCACTTAAACTTTTCTTTAAGATTTGAACTCACCAAAATTCCAATCAGCACTTAACATAAAAGGGCAGAAATATATCATTTGCTTAAGGGGCTCTAGAATCTCCATTCGTGACCCTTTTAAGATCCATCTTCGCCTAAGGCTCCATAATTAATTCTTAGATCAATTATGAGGGATTCCTAGGCATGTTCTCTAAGTTATAAACCATTTTAGATCTCTTATCATCATCTTAAACTTAGAAATTAGCACCTAATCATTTATGAAGGGATCTTGTACATGTCTTACTAATTATGAATCATTTATCCTTGAATTAATTATGCTAGAACAGATTTGCACTTCTTTGCATTAAGGTGTTCTAGAATTCTCATCTCAATCCCTTTTAAGTTACTTATTCTTTACTAGCTTCTCTAAATCGATCCTTGCTTCACTCAACATAATTTTACACATTTAACACCTTAGAACAGCATTTATACAATAGCCAAACAAAGAACCGAAATCATGAACCCATAAAATCACATAATCTCTTGGGTTGAAATGCATATAAGTTACTAGTTTTCTCTTGGGATGTTTCTGAAACAAAAGGTGTTTGGTAATCGATTACATGTTCCTAGTAATCGATTACCAGGAGCTCAATTCATTCTGGGTTTCAAAAAACCGGTAATCCATTACATATAATGGTAATCGATTACTTGGGGTTAAATCCGTTTCCGGAAAATAAAGAACATAAGGTAATCGATTACACTATAAGGTAATCGATTACATGGTTTCCAGAACAGGTTCTGGGCATGAAAAAGCCGTGTAATCAATTACACTGCCTCTGGTATCGATTACCAGAACCAAAAGTCCTTCGAAACCCTTCTGGTAATCGATTACATGGTGGTAACGATTACCAGAACCTGAAATTGAGAAAACATGATTTTGACACATTCCAAACTATTTTAAACATCTTGAGACCTCATAAAACAGTTTTCCAACATTTTCTTGAAATTATTCATGTATTTTACAAAATCAAACCATTATTGGATCATACCAAAACTCATCCATTCCTTTTGGCTAGAGTTTCCTTTTTAGGATACTTAGGGCAAGTCTTTGAGCTCTAGAGTATTTAGGTGATGACATAATCTTAAACATGCTATGCACTTTATTTTACTCTTCATTAGAAAGTAAAGTGAGAGCATAAAATAAATATGAGATGCAACTTCATTATTATCTTTAAGGATTAAGTGATGACTTGAAATATAAACATGAAATGCAAGCTTGGGAATTTAAATATGGTAATGCAAGTTCATTCATTTACTCTTGTGAAATTAGTGATAGCATCAAAATAAACATGAGATGCAAGACATAAATTTAAACATGAATGCAACTTGTTTTTATCTTAACTAGAGCTCTTGCAAGACTTTTAGAGGAACATAAACCTCAACCCATTATGTATCATAAGGCAAGCTTTAGAGTTCTTAGCACCTAGACTTCAAAAGAAATCTTAAGGTTTGAACTCATCATCA
>JAMLFY010000944.1:0-20027 GCA_030441495.1 Dalbergia oliveri
AATTTTTACTGTCATTAGGAATTACCGAATTACGGTAGGTAAATATTATATAAAATTTGAGACCAAACAATCCTTAATAAAGGAATATAACGTTAGAAGAGAAGTTAGGAGCAATTCGTGCAAGTATTGCAAACCCCAATTTTCTGGACGTAAAATGACCAAAATGCCCCTGAGGTTATTTTACTCAGAAATGAGGATCGTGGGCCCCACCCATCCTCAAGGGGATGTTTTGATGTTAATAAGGGATTGTTTGTGTTATGTGTGTTAATAGAGGAGAAGAATCTAATTTTGAGTTTCGACGCGCAAAATGACCAAAACGCCCTGCGGCCGTTTAACCTCGATTTTGTGTCGACTGAGCCCGAACCTCACTAAAATGTGTTAAAAGGTGTTTTTAAGCCATGATTAACCATTGGTTAAGCTCGGGTGGTCTGGGTTTTTAAGTAAAATGACCGTTTTGCCCCCGCCTTTGCAGCTTTGCAAATTTTGAGATTTTTATTTGCTAACGAAACCTAAGCAATATTAGGCTCAAATTAAAGCTTATTAAATTCTAATTATTAATCTAGAGTCAAAATTATTTATTTAGATTGATTAGAACCTAAAATTGCTTAAAACACCCAAATTGCTTAGTAATTCACTTAAACCCTTAACCGTAAATTCTCTAAATTGCATGAATACCTTGCCTACACCTAAAAAATACATGGAACACACAAAATCCTCTTCCACAAGGCTGTAATGCACGAAATTATTGAGTAATAAGTCAGAAAATTATTACACAAAAATCCAAAGAATGAAAACAAAGAATCATGAAAACTGGAAACATGATTCCATGTTTTAAGCCACCAAACAAAATGATTTTTCTTCCTTATTTTTTTCTCTAATTTTTGGTCAGATTTCTTCCTTCCTTTGTCCATTTATGAGCTGCAAAATCTCTATAAATAGGCATGCTTGAAGATAGTTTAGATGCTTAGTTCATAACTTACACAAATTCTAGTTTTAGGAGCACCAAAAGCTCTCATTTCCTCCTCCTCGGCTGAATTCTTTCTTCAAGTTTTCAAGAATATTTTCTTTCATTTCACTCAAGGAAACCAAGTTCTCTTCCTTTCCTTCAAATCAGATTAGGTAGGGAGTTGTTTTTAAGTTTATTTCTATGCTTTGCTAAGTGTTGTTCTTGGTTCAAAATGATGATTTCATGGATTTTCTCTAGTTTTTCCATTTGGTTTTCTTCTTCCTTTTCTTTGAACAATTCAGCCATATGGCCTAGGTGGGACTAAGATGATGGCTTGATGATGAGGACCTTGAGGTGGGTTGTGAATCCATCACAAGTTAGGCCTCTAAAGCTTGAAAGTTCCACTTGATGCAAAACTTTAAAGAATAATATTTTTATGATGTTTTTATGATCTTGAGTTTAGAACTTGAAAGATGTATTTTCCACTTTGTCTTGCTAAGATATATTGGGTTGAATTTATATTTCTCTAAAGTCTTGGAGGAGCTCTAGTAAAGAAATAAAATGAACTTGCATCCATGTTTAAGTTTATGCCTTGCATAACCATGTTTACTTTCTATGTCATCACTAAATTCTCAAGAATGAATAAATGAACTTGCATATTCATGTTTAAATTTCCAAGCTTGCATTTCATGTTTATGTTTCAAGTTGTCACTTAATCTTCAAAGATAATAAAGAGGATGCATCTCATATTTATTTTATGCTCTCACTTTATTTTATAATGGCTAAAAGAATCAACGCATGACATGTTTATTTTTATGTCATCACCTAAAGATCTTAGAGCTCAAAGACTTGCCCAAGTATCACAAGCAAAGAAATAAGATTATTGGAGTTAAAGAATTAATTCTTAAGAAGTCTTGAGATTGGAGCTTAAAAAGATGTAATAATAATTCTCTTCTCCCTTCACCGGTCCAGTGCGGATTACGCGTTTCCTTCTAAGATTCTTTTCTCCCTCCACCGGTCCTGCCCGGACGCCGCTCCAGCTTCTTGCATCATGTTTATATTTCAAGCTCTTATCATGTTTAATTTTCAAGTCATCACCTTAAATCTTAAAGATAAAGAAATGGATTTGCATATCATGTTTATAATTCCAAGTTATCACCTTATAATGACAAGATTAAAATGAGGTTGCATAGCATGTTTATGATTCTAAGATATCACATAAATCTCTTAAGCTCAAGACTTGCTCCTTTTATCTTAAGTGAGAATTTTAATTATGAAGATTCTTTCAAGTTTAGCAAAAAGAATTAGTTTCTAAAAGAGTTTTAAAGTTTAAAGGATTCTACGGAAACTAACATTTTATGTTCACTTAAAATGTGATTTTATACAATTATATGAGGTTCATGATTCGGCTTTTATATGAGATTAGTACCAATAATGATGATGATTTAATATGTTTGAAGTTGTGATAATTATGTTTATTGATAAGGAATAATTCTATGCATGTTAGAAGTGAAATTAGCTACATAGCAACTTAAAGCTTTAGATAATTATAGTGCCTCATAGTTTAATAATGTTCTTAAGGCTTATGATTAATGGTAATGATGGTAATTAATCCCTTAGATGCATAATTAATTAAATTGATAATTGAGGTTACCTGAATTCTAGAGTTTCAATTATTTAAGATAACTTCAGGAAGGATTTATGATGATGCTTATTAAGTATTTGATTTCATTGAATGATTTCATGGCTTGCATGTTATAGTTGCTGTTGCAAACAATGAAATGCTTATGCATGAAATAATGAATATTCTTTGTTATTTAAAAATTACCTGTAGTTGTGGAAGAAGTATATTACGTAAAGTGTAATTTGGAAAGGTTCTGGTAGGAAGATTTGGTATTTAAGCGTGTCCATTGTCCCACCTCTCTTTCCTGGAATTTCCTAACCATGATTACAGTTGGTATATATATTATTCCATAAGACTATAAATGAGAAAATGTTATGATGATTATGAATTGAGAATTGTATTATGATATAACATGCAAAGACTTAAAGGTGACTTAAAATATATGAGGAAATGACCCTTTGGACCCATTACTATAGGTGGTGAAAAGGTGATCTTGAGAAATGATCCTTTAATCAAACTATAGGTGGTGAAGGTGATTCTTGCCCCTAGTCCGTTCTCTCAAAAGGGTAGAGACAGAATTTTTACTTATCAAAAGGGATAAGTATGTGCGTGACGACTAGCAAGGTATCATAACCTAGATTACTCCCAAAAGGGTGGAGCATAGGGTGGCCCAGGAAAATGATGATGAAAGTAACTTTAAGTCACCTAAGAAACTAAGTAAATGCATTATGTGAATATGATGTTCTGCTATGCATAGTATTTATGAGATGATGATGAGAAATATGATATTCTGCTATGCATAGTATTATGAAATGATGATGAGGAATATGATGTGATTTTATGCATAACTATGTTATTATATATGAAAGGAAAAGTTCATTATAAACATGACATGCTAAGTTTATGATGCATTATAAGACGCATGATTAAAACGACGAACCTCTGGAAAGTATATTTTCGAACTTAATAAATCAATCTTAGCATGCTCACTATTTCATAATAACCGAGGTTCCTGGGGACGATGATGATGACACAATGCATCATGAGGTGAGTACCCTACTGATTTCTTTTTATAAGTTTCTCACTCCCTCTATTTTTCTTTCCATCTCGTCTTCAGAAATAGAAGGAAGCGTTCGTGAATCACATTGAGGCTTGCCACCGTGTAGCTGAACTTGAATCCTGAGTTTCACTCGTATATTTCAGATATCTATCCCTATCCCTGGAGTGTTATTACTAGGTGCCATTAATGGATGTCCTTCCATCCATATATTATTTATGTTTTATTAGATTGCCTACACTTAGTCTTATTCTGTTGGTAGGCAAAATATCTATATGATATGTAATTATGGATGCTGGATGATGGAGCCAATATATTATGATGTGATGTTTGTAAATTCCTATATGTCTTTTAAATTTTGCTAAATCATTCACGTTAAGCGGGGCTACATTTTCAATTATGTTTAAAAAAAAATGGCTCGTAATTTCACTAAGTATTTTCAAAGCATGATTAAGGAACTGAAGCAAAGAGTAAAGTCTAGTAATTAATCAAATACGCTAGGTGTATTGGGTTAATTATTAGGGTGTTACATTTTGGTATCAGAGATTTCCTTTATCTAGCTCTAGGATTGGACCGGCTATGCTTCTAAAGCATAATACGTTAGTAATGTCATGTGTAGATGTTTATCATTAGGATGAGCTTGAGGATTAGAAATACATGACTACGTATGTTGAAAGTGCCATGGTAACTTGCTCACTTTGCATGGAATATTGGGCTGATCACTCTAGTGTTGCCGTTTTGTGTGTATAGGGACCAATGGCACGACGACAACAGACTAGGAGCGCTCACATAACCAGATAATGAGACCGCTGAAGCACTTCGCTACGTAGCAAGGACCATGAGAATGATGATGGAACGGATGGATCAGAATCGAGCTATATAAATCAAGGACATGAAATTCCCGAACATGCCGTTTGGGGTTTCTAAGGCGAATCCACCCTTTTCAAGGGACCCTTAATCCTAATGTAGCAGATGATGGATTCGGAAATTGAGAAGGTCTTTGCTGTAGTTCCATGTTCGAGGAGCAGAAGGTCACTTTTGCCACCCACATGCTTGAGGGTGATGCCGGCTTCGGACGGTGTTTGAGACTCCTGGAGGCAACCGAGTGGACATTGATTGGGAATTATTCAAGGTCCATTTTTACGAGAAGTACTTTCCTGAGTCGTTAGAAATGCTAAGGACATTGAATTCATGCAACTTGTCCAGGGAATATGAATGTGGCTCAGGATACTGCCAGATTTGAGGACTCATTAAGTTCTCAAGGATGTACCAAGGTAACCCTGATGAGTATTGGAAATGCATTAAATACGAGTCAGGGTTAAAGGAGAACTTAATGTGGAGTTGCGCACTTGGAAATTAGGGATTTCTCTACCTTAGTCAACAAATGCCGCATCATTGAAGAAGGGAGAAGTTGGGTACTTCAAAGTTCTAGAATATCATCAAAAAGCTGACACCTCAAGGTCAACAGTTAAGAGGCAAATCGAGTCCATTCCCACCTCAATCGACCCCAAGGTCCACAAAGGAACTTTCAACAAGGAAGGCCGAACAACAACAACAACCGCATACAGGAATGCTAGACAATAACCCCAACAACAATCACAACAACAACAATAACAACAACAAGGGAAAGCACCACAAAGGGGTCGAAGCACCCACGACCCGTGCCATCCATGGAATGTCCAATGCGGCAAGAATCATGGGAGCATGCCATGTCGAGCCGTAACAAACGGGCTATGGTGTGGAAACCAGGTCATTACTCCTAGATGCAGAGAAAGGAACCCGCCAACCCCAATCCCAAGCCAGAATACCAAGGGTATTCACCGTTAATGCTGTGAAACGACAAAGTACGAAATCTCGTGGAAGGTAAGTGTAATATGTATGGTAGAAACTAATTGTACTGTTAATCTGCGCTTCCCATTCTTTTATCTCCCACTCGTGTGTTAAAACCCTTAACTTGCATATCCTTCCTTTTGACCTTATTGTTTCTACCTACTGGAAAACCCGTTAGGACTTGTAAATGTTGTTTAGATTGCCATTTTGTTATTAAGAATAGATCATTTGTTTTAGATCTCATTTGCTTACCCATGCAAGGTTTAGATGTGATTCTTGGCATGGATTGGCTTGAAGCCAACCGTGTACTGTTACCTTATGAGAAAACCATTACTTCTGTTTCCATTAGACCTAAGAAACCCATAAGTCTTTACATAACTGTCGGAATGGAATCTGGTAAGGGTGAGAAAAGGTTATATTTTCTTAATAGTGATGTAGACTTTGAGCAAAGTATCGATGAGATACCGATAGTAAGGAATTATCCCGAAGTATTTCCAGAATGAGATTAGAGTTTCCCCAAAGAGAGATAGATTTTCCATAGAATTGCTTGGTGCAGGTCCCATATCCATAGCCCCATCAGGATGTCCCCATTAGAGTTGACCGAGTTAAAGCTCAATTGGAAGATTTATTGGAGAAAAAGTTTGTTAGGCCTAGTGCATCACCTTGGGAGCTGTGTTGTTTGTGAAGAAAAAGGATGGAGTATGAGGATGTGTGTTGACTATAGGCAATTGAATAAAGTGACAGTGAAGAACAAATACCCTTTGCCTAGGATAGATGACTTGAACCAGTGAATAATGTTTTTTAAGATTGATTTGAGGTCAGGTTACCACCAATACTAGGGTGAGATGAAGATACCAAAAACGGCCTTCTCAACCCATACGGCCATTTTGAGTTTGCAGGAATGTCCTTTGGATTAACCAATGCTCCGGAATTTTTATGGATTACATGAATAGGATCTTTAGACCTTATTTAATCAGTTTAGTTGTCTTTATAGATGACATTCTCATCTACTCTAAGACCCACGAGGAGCATGAATGCCACCTAACCATAGTACTGGAAATCCTAAAGGAAAAGAAACTATATGCCAAGCTTTCTAAGTGTGAATTCTGTTGGATGAGGTGAAATTTTTAGGGCATGTAGTATCTAAGAGAGGAATTGCTGGAGATCCTAGTAAGGTCGAACGGCGTGAAACTGAAAAGACCAACCACGGAATTGAAGTAAGGAGTTTTTGGTTTAGCCGGTTATTACCGTCGGTTTATCAAGGGATTTTAGATTTCCCTACCTCTGACCAAGCTAACTAGGAAAGACCCCCTTTTCATGGACCCTTGAGTGTGAAAAGAGCTTTCAAGAGCTAAACACAAGCTAACCTCAACCCCGTTTTGGTATTACCACCTCAATGTGCCTTTTGAAGTATACTGTGATGCTTCAGGAAGTTTGGGTTGTGTACCATGAGGATAGGCAAGTGGTGGCCTATGCATCAGGCAACTCAAGCCACATGAGGCAAATTACCCCACCCATGACCTTGAGTTAGCCGTCGTGTTTGCCTAAAGATTTGGAGACATCATTTATACGGAGTGAGGTTGAGGTGTTTCTGATCACAAGAGTTTGAAATATCTCTTTGATCAAAAAGAGCTAAACATGAGGCAAAGAAGGTGGATGGAGTTTTTAAAAGATTATGATTTCGGGTTAAACTATCATCAGGTAAAGCTAATGTTGTAGCTGATGCCCTAAGTAGGAAATCCTTACAAGTGTCCCGTTCATGGTGAAAGAGTTGAGTTAATTGAGGTTTAGAGACCTAAACCTAGGAATGACCTTGACCACTAAAGGCATAAGAGCTTGTCACCTTAGTGTGACGAGTGAATTCAGGAAAGAATTGCTCAAGCCAAAGGAAGATAAGAATTTCAAGAGACCTTAAAGGAGGAAGCTGATAAGTTGAAAGGTTTTACCCAAGGGAATGATAGTTTATGGAGGTTTGAAGGTCGTATATGTGTACCTGCTAGTGGTGACCTCCGAAGGATATTTTGGAGGAAGCCCATAAGAGTCATTTCACCCTCCATCCTGTGCCACCAAGATGTATCAAGATTTGAGGAAGATGTTTGTGGCTGGATTGAAAAGGATGTGTGCACATGGGTGAATAAATGCTTGGTATGTCAAAAGGTGAAGATTGAGCACCAAAGACCCTCTGAATGTTGCAACCCCTATCAATCCCCGATGGAAGTGGGATAGTATCTCCATGGATTTTGTACGGACTACGAGGAAGCGAATCATGACGCCATTTGGGATAGAGATCGGTGACCAGTCAGCCCACTTTTTACCTATTAAGGTGACTTATTCCTTGGATAGGTTAGCACAATTATATATTCAGGAGATAGTAAGATTACATGGAGACGTTTGACGATAATCTCGATCGGGATCCGCTTACGTCACGATTTTGGGGAGCTTTTCAGAAGGCGTTGGTTCAAAGCGTGTTCAGCACGCTTATCACCCAAACAGATGGTCAATCTAAAGAACTATCCAAACTTTGAAGACATGTTGAGGGCATGTGTTTTAGATCAAAGAGGAGTTGGGATAAGTACCACTTATTGAATTTGCATATAAAGTATCATGCAACATGGCACCATACAGGCCCTCTATGGACGAAGTGTCAATCACCTCTATGTTGGTATGAGCCGGAGAGCAAAGTCTACTTGGACCAGATATTGTGAGGAAACGACGGAACAAATCAAGAAGATTAGGGATAAGATTCTCACGCCCAAGTCGAAAAACTATGCGGACAAGCGGCGAAGCGCTAGATTTTCAAGAAGGGGACCATGTGTTCCTAAGAATCACCCCCACCAGTGCATAGGCCGAGCAATGAAAGTAAAGAAATTGAGCCCAGTTCTGGTCCGTTGAAATCCTTAGCAAAATAGGATCTGGAGCCTACCGTATAGCCCTACCCCCACTATCCAACCTTCATGATGTTTTCCATGTCTCCCAGTTAAGGAAATATCATTCTGACCCAAGTCATGTACTAAAGCCAGAACATGTACAATTAAGAGATGACCTAACGTTTAACTTACCACCCACGAGAATCGTTGACCGAGAAGTTAAGCAAGAAAGAAACTGTACCCTAGTCAAAGTAGCATGGGACGAGAAACCGAAGATTTACATGTTTTAGCATGCAAGCACAATACCCCGAGCTATTTAGGTACGATTTCGAGGCGAAATTCTTTAAGGAGGGGAGTATGTAACGCCCCAATTTTTATTGTAATTTTTACTGTCATTAGGAATTACCGAATTACGTAGGTAAATATTATATAAAATTTGAGACCAAACAATCCTTAATAAAGGAATATAACGTTAGAAGAGGTTAGGAGCAATTCGTGCAAGTATTGCAAACCCCAATTTTTGGACGTGTAATGACCAAAATGCCCCTTGAGGTTATTTTACTTAAAATGAGGATCGTGGGCCCCACCCATCCTCAAGGGGATGTTTTGATGTTAATAAGGGATTGTTTGTGTTATGTGTGTTAATAGAGGAGAAGAATCTAATTTTAGAGTTCGACGCAAAATGACCAAAACGCCCATGCGTCCTTTTAATCTTATTGCGTCCTCATTAGTCTTAACCTCACTAAAATGTGTTAAAAGGTGTTTTTAAGCCATGATTAACCATTGGTTAAGCTCGGGTGGTCTCGGGCAATTTTTAAAAAATGACCGTTTTGCCCCCGCTTCGTGAGTTTAATTTTGAGATTTCTATTCGCTAACGAAACCTAAGCAATATTAGGCTCAAATTAAAGCTTATTAAATTCTAATTATTAATCTAGAGTCAAAATTATTTATTTAGATTGATTAGAACCTAAAATTGCTTAAAACACCCAAATTGCTTAGTAATTCACTTAAACCCTTAACCAAATTCTCAAATTGCATGAATACCTTGCCTACACCTAAAAAATACATGGAACACACAAAATCCTCTTCCACAAGGCTGTAATGCATGAAATTATTGAGTAATAAGTCAGAAAATTATTACACAAAAATCCAAAGAATGAAAACAAAGAATCATGAAACATGGAAACATGATTCCATGTTTTAAGCCACCAAACAAAATGATTTTTCTTCCTTATTTTTTTACTCTAATTTTTGGTCAGATTTCTTTCCTTCCTTTGTCCATTTATGAGCTGCAAAATCTCTATAAATAGGCATGCTTGAAGATAGTTTAGATGCTTAGTTCATAACTTACACAAATTCTAGTTTTAGGAGCACCAAAAGCTCTCATTTCCTCCTCCTCTGGCTGAATTCTTCTTCAAGTTTTCAAGAATATTTTCTTTCATTTCACTCAAGGAAACCAAGTTTCTTCTTTCCTTTCAAATCAGATTAGGTAGGGAGTTGTTTTTAAGTTTATTCTATGCTTTGCTAAGTGTTGTTCTTGGTTCAAAATGATGATTTCATGGATTTTCTCTAGTTTTTCCATTTGGTTTTCTTCTTCCTTTTTCTTTGAACAATTCAGCCATATGGCCTAGGTGGGACTAAGATGATGGCTTGATGATGAGGACCTTGAGGGTGGGTTGTGAATCCATCACAAGTTAGGCCTCTAAAGCTTGAAAGTTCCACTTGATGCAAAACTTTAAAGAATAATATTTTTATGATGTTTTTATGATCTTGAGTTTAGAACTTGAAAGATGTATTTTCCACTTTGTCTTGCTAAGATATATTGGGTTGAATTTATATTTCTTAAAGTCTTGGAGGAGCTCTAGTAAAGAAATAAAATGAACTTGCATCCATGTTTAAGTTTATGCATTGCATAACCATGTTTACTTTCTATGTCATCACTAAATTCTCAAGAATGAATAAATGAACTTGCATATTCATGTTTAAATTTCCAAGCTTGCATTTCATGTTTATGTTTCAAGTTGTCACTTAATCTTCAAAGATAATGAAGAGGATGCATCATATTTATTTTATGCTCTCACTTTATTTTATAATGGCTAAAGAATCAACGCATGACATGTTTATTTTTATGTCATCACCTAAAGATCTTAGAGCTCAAAGACTTGCCCAATATCACAAGCAAAGAAATAAGATTATTGGAGTTAAAGAATTAATTCTTCAAGAAGTCTTGAGATTGGAGCTTAAAAAGATGTAATAATAATTCTCTCCTTCACCGGTGCGGATGTTTGCCGTTCTCCTAAGATTTTTTTCTCCTCCACCTCCGCGTACTACCCTACATATTCCGAAAATCATTCAAAAATTAATTTGAGCTTTGTTATTTGTAATTTCAAAAATATAACTATGTAGCGATGATGAGGGCGGCCCAACGGACGTATAAAAAAATTTAAAAAAAAAAAAAAAAAATTTCGGGCCGTGAAGTAACCTTGTGGGCCCCCGGGCCGTTTAATACTGAAACTGAGATTTGGGCCATGGAGGTGCCCAAAATTAGGAACATGGAATAAGGTTAGAAATAGGAGGAATGATGATTTTCCTGAATAATTTGTGAAATTGTTACCGTTTCTGAGATTTCGGCGTGTTTTTAACATTAAATACATTTTCATTACCACAAATGGATGCTACCCACCTAATCAAGGCATGTGGAAGGCCAAGATTTCATCTTGGAATCCAAGATCAAATCCTAGCCATCCATCCTTGCCTTGTCATCAAGTTAATCATTTCCTTGACAAATATCTTGACTTGCCATTAATAACAAGCCTAGTCACCCATTCTTCTTAAAGAAAACACCTCCATTTCGTGGCCAGCAAGGGAGAAGAGAACAGCCACCATTTTTGTTCCCTTGAGCTTAATCTTGAGTTCTAACATCAAAAACCCTAAGCTAGAGTTGTTAAAACATCAAAACTTCTTCACCAAACTTGTTCTACACTTAATTCTTTAAAATCTAACCGATTAGAATTTGAATCCATCACTTTTTCCAACCTTGAGGGCACACAATCAGAGGTTAAAGGAAGGGTTTGATGTAAGCTTTGAAGTGAAGCAAAAACACTCTAGAGCATCATTTGGAGCATAGAGCTCAAGAGCTCTCAAAGTAGGTTTTTGCTGCTTCTTGTGCAATTTTTCAATTCTGTTTTGGCTTACCCTAATTCCGAAATTTTTGATGATATTGATGATTAACATATTGATATTGATGTATGAATTTTTTTGTTGGGTTTGGATGGTTTTAAATGGTTTTCTCTCAAGTGAAGTTGGAACTAGGTTGCTGGACTGGTTTCTGTTCTGTGATCAGAATTTGTCACGAATTTTCTGGAAATTTTTTGGGTGGTTTCATGAGCCATGAAAATTATATGTTGTAGTTAACCTCTTAAACTAAACACACGAATTTTCTTAGGGGTTAATTCTAAGGTTTGATGCCTCAAAAAAATTAGAAACCGAATTGTAACTGCTGCTGTCTAATTGTTGAATTGAAGTGACAAATTACCCGAATTTTTCATAGCAATTGATTGAGATAGCTCCTGAAATTTTTACACAAGACTAATAACATGTTGAAATACCTCTGAATTTTCTTGTACCATGATTCCATCGAATTCTAGGGCTAAAAATTCTGAGAACACAAGTCTGGACTATGAATTTGTGGCTTCTGACCACCAGAATTGCCTATTTTATTGAAGTAATTATATAACTCTGATTGCCCTGAAATTTTTACAGGTTGTTTTAGACACATTGAAGTGTCATGTGAAATTTTCCTTAAGGTTGGAATGGTCGTTTAGTATGGTAATAAAATGTTGCACCTAGGACAATAACTCTGCCAAAGTGCTGGAAAGTAAAAATGGCTGAAAGTTTGTGGTAATATGATATCTAGTCCAAATGTATGACTTAGGAATGCATGCCAATTGTTTCGAATGCTTATTCATAATGACATGGATGAACATCTTATATAATTGAAAGGTCTACATGTGATGGTGACGTGTGATTGCATATTGGATAGTTTAAAGATTGATGTTTTGGACACAAATGAGAATTCCTTGTGAATGAATGTCTGGATGTGTTTTATGTAGGCAATAATGGTATGTTGAATTAAATTCTATGGCCAAAAGAAACATGAGATCCCTTTGACTTGTCAAAGGCAAGTAGAGTGAATTGAGATCCTTTCGATTTGTTGAAGGCAAGTAAAGTGAATTGAGATCCCTCCAAATTGTGGGGGCAAAGAGAGGGATGAAGTCCCTTTTTGACTTGTGACATGTAAAAGCATGGTAGAGGCATGATTGAGATTATATTGTGAGTGAATGTCTGTATATGCATTATGTATGTATTTGGAAAAGGAGAAAAGTACTTGATGCACCTATATGAGAAGAAGAATATATATGGATTTCAGCGTGTATGTTCTGACATATGGACAAAACGAAAACAAGACTTAGATTGAATGAGGGAAGGCGAAAGTAGTAACTTCCCAAAAATTTATCTTGAGTCGGTAGACGTATCGGCTAGGAATAGATCTGTGTGGGATTCGGAAATGGAAAAAAATGAAGTTCGATGACCACGTATAGGACTGAGCTCGTCCTAAGAGCAGACTATTTCCCTTGTGTGGTGTAATCCACTGACAAATACCATTTGGTATAAATTACTTATTGTGGAATTGTCATTGCAGATACCCGTTGGGTATAACTAGTCTTTCCTATGTCGAAAAAAGAAATGCACTGACCATCTTATCCATACTATGTGAATTTAATGATGATGTTACACATATGATTGTGATACTTGTATATGTGAGCTTGATAATGATGTGTGTGCTAAGTAAAGATGAGATCCTTCATGTACCAAGGGCACGTAAGGATAAGAATTATATATGAGATCCCCTTCGACATATTGAGGGCACGTGAAGATGAGAATGATTTTAACATCTATGTTGAGACCAATGTATTTAAGTTAAAACTTGATAGTATATATTCTATATGATGATGTATTTGTATCAAGTGATTGAGTACTAAAAAGAATCCACTTCGAAGGATGATTTTAGAACTTTAAAATGAACCGTGATATATGTTGCATGATTCACACTTTCTTATAAACCGAAGTGGCTGGGGTGATGACGATGACATTATAAGTATGTGATTGGGAATTGCCCTACTGAGAATTGTGTAATTCTCACCCTATGTGTTTCTGTGTTCGTGTCGCTTCCAGGTTAAGCTAGGGGACTACGATGCGTACGCAAAGGAACTCTGAACAGCAATATGTAGTAGTTAATGCTTTTGATATGTTCTACTTAGTAGAATAGATGTCTATGTAAATGTATTAAGAACATATATGTACTAAAGCTCCTCTGAGCTTCCTTTTGTATTTGAATATGTATTTAATAAATGTTGTATTTTCCTTATAATATGTGTTATTATCATTATGCTTAGTTACTTTACAAGGCGATCGAGTTTGCTATAGATATTTAAGAAAGGTCCGCTAATTAGGAAGTAACAACTCTCAAGTATGGCGCCATGGCTTAAGAATGGGGTTGTACTTGGGAGGATGTTACATTATGGTATTAGAGAGTTCATCCTTGTAGGACCTTGAGGAATGGACTGACTATGCTTCCAAAGTTAGATAAGTCATGCCTTGAATCTTATCTATATGATAAGATATAGGGTTTAGATATGCATGACAGTCTAGTGGTGTTGTAGTTGGTTGCTATCACACTTAACTTAGTGTTGAGCTGATCAACTCAATATCTTTGTTTAGTGTGTTCAGGAACCAATGGACCGTGGACGTACTAGGAACGAGGAACTTAACCGGACCACATGATGAGTACCCTTGGGACATGGCTGTATGAGGACACAAACCACAACGACAAGTAGGGTATTCACCATAATTGCTGAAGGGATGTCACCACCCAAGAATTCGACCTAAGGTAGGACGTTTAGGATTTGATTGAACCTGTTGAATTGTGTGTGAATTCCTTGTTTGATTTATGAAAGTTTGTCTTTTGAGAATTGTTTTCAAAGGAATTTTGAGGGCAAAATTCTTTTTAAGGTGGGTGGTAATGTAACATCCGAAAAATCATTCAAAAATTAATTTGAGCTTTGTTATTTGTAATTTCAAAAATATAACTATGTAGCGATGATGAGGCGGCCAACGGACGTATAAAAAAAATTTAAAAAAAAAAAAAAAAAATTTCGGCCGGGTGAATAGTAACCTTGTGGGCCCACTGGCCGCGGGGATAGCTGAAACCCTAGATTTGGGCCATGGAGGTGCCCAAAATTAGGAAAACATGGGAATAAGGTTAGAAATAGGTAGGAATGATGATTTTATACCTGAAATTAATTTTGGTAATATTGGTTTAATCCGGTACGTGCTTACCCGTTCGTGAGATTTCTGCGTCCTTTAACAAAGACACTTTCATTACCACAAATGGATGCTACCCACCTAATCAAGGCATGTGGAAGGCCAAGATTTCATCTTGGAATCCAAGATCAAATCCTAGCCATCCATCCTTGCCTTGTCATCAAGTTAATCATTTCCTTGACAAATATCTTGACTTGCCATTAATAACAAGCCTAGTCACCCATTCTTCTTAAGAAAACACCTCCATTTCGTGGCCAGCAAGGGAGAAGAGAACAGCCACCATTTTTGTTCCCTTGAGCTTAATCTTGAGTTCTAACATCAAAAACCCTAAGCTAGAGTTGTTAAAACATCAAAACTTCTTCACCAAACTTGTTCTACACTTAATTCTTTACAAATCTAACCGATTAGAATTTGAATCCATCACTTTTTCCAACCTTGAGGGCACACAATCAGAGGTTAAAGGAAGGGTTTGATGTTGGTGGGGAGTTTGAGTGAAGCAAAAACACTCTAGAGCATCATTTGGAGCATAGAGCTCAAGAGCTCTCAAAGTAGGGTTTTCTGCTGCTTTTCTTGTGCAATTTTTCAATTCTGTTTTGGCTTACCCTAATTCCGAAATTTTTGATGATATTGATGATTAACATATTGATATTGATGTATGAATTTTTGTGTTGGGTTTGGATGGTTTTAAAATGGTTTTCTCTCAAGTGAAGTTGGAACTAGGTTGCTGGACTGGTTTGTTCTGTGATCAGAATTTGTCACGAATTTTCTGGAAATTTTTTGGGTGGTTTCATGAGCCATGAAAATTATATGTTGTAGTTAACCTCTTAAACTAAACACACGAATTTTCTTAGGGTTAATTCTAAGGTTTGATACCTCAAAAAAATTAGAAACCGAATTGTAACTGCTGCTGTCTGAATTGTTGAGATTGAAGTGACAAATTTGCCCGAATTTTTAATCATAGCAATTGATTGAGATAGCTCCTGAAATTTTTACACAAGACTAATAACATGTTGAAATACCTCTATGAATTTTCTTGTACCATGATTCCATCGAATTCTAGGGCTAAAAATTCTGAGAACACAAGTCTGGACTATGAATTTGTGGCTTCTGACCACCAGAATTGCCTATTTTATTGAAGTAATTATATAACTCTGATTGCCCTGAAATTTTTACAGGTTGTTTTAGACACATTGAAGTGTCATGTGAAATTTTCCTTAAGGTTGGAATGGTCGTTTAGTATGGTAATAAAATGTTGCACCTAGGACAATAACTCTGCCAAAGTGCTGGAAAGTAAAAATGGCTGAAAGTTTGTGGTAATATGATATCTAGTCCAAATGTATGACTTAGGAATGCATGCCAATTGTTTCGAATGCTTATTCATAATGACATGGATGAACATCTTATATAATTGAAAGGTCTACATGTGATGGTGACGTGTGATTGCATATTGGATAGTTTAAAGATTGATGTTTTGGACACAAATGAGAATTCCTTGTGAATGAATGTCTGTATGTGTTTTATGTAGGCAATAATGGTATGTTGAATTAAATTCTATGGCCAAAAGAAACATGAGATCCTTTGACTTGTCAAAGGCAAGTAGAGTGAATTGAGATCCTTCGATTTGTCGAAGGCAAGTAAAGTGAATTGAGATCCCTCCAAATTGTGGGGCAAATAGAGAGGGATGAAGTCCCTTTTGACTTGTGACATGTAAAAGCATGGTAGAGGCATGATTGAGATTATATTGTGAGTGAATGTCTGTATATGCATTATGTATGTATTTGGAAAAGGAGAAAAGTACTTGATGCACTGATATGAAAAAGAGATATATATGGATTTCAGTGCATGTTCTGACATATGGACAAAACGAAACAAGACTTAGATTGAATGAGGGAAGGCGAAAGTAGTAACTTCCCAAAAATTTATCTTGAGTCGGGAGACGTATTGGGCTAGGAATAGATCTTGTGGGATTAAAATGGAAAAATGAAGTTCGAATGACCACGCATAGGACCAGCTCGTCCTAGAAGCAGACTATTTCCCTTGTGTGGTGTAATCCACTACAAATACCATTTGGTATAAATTACTTATTGTGGAATTGTCCATCAGATACCCGTTGGGTATAACTAAGTCTTTCCTATGTCGATGAAAAAGAGAAATGCACTGACTTGATCTTATCCATACTATGTGAATTTAATGATGATGTTACACATATGATTGTGATACTTGTATATGTGAGCTTGATAATGATGTGTGTGCTAAGTAAAGATGAGATCCCTTCGATGTACCAAGGGCACGTAAGGATAAGAATTATATATATGAGATCCCTTCAACATATTGAGGGCACGTGAAGATGAGAATGATTTTAACATCTATGTTGAGACCAATGTATTTAAGTTAAAACTTGATAGTATATATTCTATATGATGATGTATTTGTATCAAGTGATTGAGTACTAAAAAGAATCCACTTCGGAAGGATGATTTTAGAACCTTAAAATGAACCGTGATATATGTTGCATGATTCACACTTTCTTAATAAACCGAAGTGGCTGGGGTGATGACGATGACATTATAAGTATGTGATTGGGAATTGCCCTCTAGAATTGTGTAATTCTCACCCCTATGTGTTTCTGTTTTCCGTGTCGCTTCCAGGTTAAGCTAGGGGACTACGATGCCGCTACGCAAAGGAACTCGGAACAGCAATATGTAGTAGTTAATGCTTTTGATATGTTCTACTTAGTAGAATAGATGTCTATGTAAATGTATTAGAGAACATATATGTACTAAAGCTCCTCTGAGCTTCCTTTTGTATTTGAATATGTATTTAATAAATGTTGTATTTTCCTTATAATATGTGTTATTATCATTATGCTTAGTTACTTTACAAGGCGATCGAGTTTGCTATAGATATTTAAGAAAGGTGCTAATTAGGAAGTAACAACTCTCAAGTATGGCGCCATGGCTTAAGAATGGGGTTGTACTTGGGAGGATGTTACACTACCGTCGCTCAGTTTCTTGCATCATGTTTATATTTCAAGCTCTTGCATCATGTTTAACTTTCAAGTCATCACCTTAAATCTTAAAGATAAAGAAATGGATTTGCATATCATGTTTATAATTCCAAGTTATCACCTTATAATGACAAGATTAAAATGAGGTTGCATAGCATGTTTATGATTCTAAGATATCAAATAAATCTCTTAAGCTCAAGACTTGCTCCTTTTATCTTAAGTGAGAATTTTAATTATGAAGATTCTTTCAAGTTTAGCAAAAAGAATTAGTTTCTAAAAGAGTTTTAAAGCTTTGCAAGGATTCTACGGAAACTAACATTTTATGTTCACTTAAAATGTGATTTTATACAATTATATGAGGTTCATGATTCGGCTTCTGATATGAGATTAGTACCAATAAATGATGATGATTTGATATGTTTGAAGTTGTGCTAATTATGTTTATTGATAAGGAATAATTCTATGCATGTTAGAAGTGAAATTAGCTACATAAAAAGTAAAGCTTTAAATATGATTTACTGCCTATGCCTGCCTCATATGGTTTAATAATGTTCTTAAGGCTTATGATTAATGGTAATGATGGTAATTAATCCCTTAGATGCATGATTAATTAGTTTGATAATTGAGGTTACCTGATTCTAGAGTTTCAATTATTTAAGACACTTTCAGGAAGGATTTATGATGATGCTTATTAAGTATTTGATTTCATTGAATGATTTCATGGCTTGCATGTTATAGTTGCTGTTGCAAACAATGAGAATGCTTATGCATGAAATAATGAAATATTCTTTGTTATTTAAAAATTTACCCTAGTTGCTGGAAGAAAGTATATTACTAAAAGTGTAATTTGGAAAGGTTCTGGCTAGGAAAGACTTGGTATTTAAGCCCATTTGTGACCCACCTCTCTTTCCTGAATCTCCTGCATGATTACAGTTGGTATATATATTATTCCAAGAATAAGACTATAAACGAGAAAATGTTATAAATGATTATGAATTGAGAATTGTATTATGATATAACATGCAAAGACTTAAAGGTGACTTAAAATATATGAGGAAATGACCCTTGGACCCATCAGACTATAGGTGGTGAAAAGGTGATCCTAGAAAATGATCCTTTGGACCAAACTATAGGCGGTGAAAGGTGATTCTTGCCCCTAGTCTTCTCAAAAGGGTAGAGAGAATTTTTACTTATCAAAAGGGATAAGTATGTGCTGTGACGACTAGCAAGGTATGATAACCTAGATTACTCCCAAAAGGGTGGAGCATAGGGTGGCCCAGGAAAATGATGATGAAAGTAACTTTAAGTCACCTAAGAAACTAAGTAAATGCATTATGTGAATATGATGTTCTGCTATGCATAGTATTTATGAGATGATGATGAGAAATATGATATTCTGCTATGCATAGTATTATGAAATGATGATGAGGAATATGATGTGATTTTATGCATAACTATGTTATTATATATGAAAGGAAAAGTTCATTATAAACATGACATGCTAAGTTTATGATGCATTATAAGACGCATGATTAAACGACGACCTCGGTAAAGTATATTTTCGAACTTAATAAATCAATCTTAACATGCTCACTATTTCATAATAACCCAGGTTCCTGGGGACGATGATGATGACACAATGCATCATGAGGTGAGTACCCTTGAGATTCTTTTTATAAGTTTCTCACTTCCTCTTATTTTCTTTCCATCTCGTCTTCAAGAAATAGAGGAAGCGTTCGTGAATCACATTGAGGCTGACAGGGTAGTGAACTTGAATCCTGAGTTTCACTCGTATATTTCAGAATATCTATCCCTATCCCTGGAGTGTTATTACTAGGTGCCATTAATGGATGTCCTTCCATCCATATATTATTTATGTTTTATTAGATTGCCTACACTTAGTCTTATTCTATTGGTAGGCAAAATATCTATATGATATGTAATTATGGATGCTTGTATGATGAGCCAATATATTATGATGTGATGTTTGTAAATTCCTATATGTCTTTTAAATTTTGCTAAATCATTCACGTTAAGCGGGCTCACATTTTCAATTATGTTTAAAAAAATGGCTCGTAATTTCACTAAGTATTTTCAAAGCATGATTAAGGAACTAAGCAAAGAGTAAAGTCTAGTAATTAATCAAATACCGCCTAGGTGTATTGGGTTAATTATTAGGGTGTTACAATCGGGGTCGGTTACTATTTTTACATACCATGATGTCACAAGTTTGAGAAACGAGGAAAGATGTGAAGCTTTTTGCTTATGAAAGAGATAAGTTGATTATGAGAAAGTACATGCCACTTATATGA
>JAMLFY010000945.1:0-20027 GCA_030441495.1 Dalbergia oliveri
TTTTTTTATTTTATACTAAAAATCTTTAAAATTATATTATGCTTTAAAATAAATTATTCACTTATTCCAACTGAAATTCTTTTATGTGTATGTGTATGACCTACATGATTCATAGTCTTTATCAGCTGAAACTAATTGATCTTGAAGAAGTTACTCCATCTAAGCCATTGTCTATTGAAGAGTGGATTGCTAGTCATTTATAGTCTTATCAGACATGTACACCAATAAAATGAGGAAAATTGTTAAGTAGGAGAAAGATTAGCTATATTAAGTCATAATTTTGTTTGAAGCTTATCAAAATTAGCAATAGTTTCCGATATTGAATGTTTTATTGGTTGTTCTTCTTTTATATTTACTTGTATTTTATTATATATGGACAAATTTATCATTATTTATTATCATCAAATATTTTATTGTTCAATGCTTTCTTTTATGATTGATTAAATAATAATTTGAATAACTATAGATTCAATTAAATTAAATATGCAATGAGTGAGAAATCAAATTCAGATTCAATAACATAATTAACAGAATGCAATAAGATTATTATAGCTTTTAAAATTAGTATGCTTTTGAAAAATAATAAATTGATAAAGGAAGTTGATTATATAACATTATAGGTGGTGATAAAATCTAATTAGTAATAATGCTTGATAAGATTTTAAAAAATAATTCTTAATTTATGATTAAAAATCTGAATAAGATGATATAGTCTAATTATATTCCGATTGAAAATATTTTATTATCATATTATATAACAATTGATCAGATAATCAAATTGAAAATTGTGATTTTACATTGAATATTAGATTTAAAAATTATTTGTAATTTGAAAATATTTTTTTAAATTGTTATTTATGAATAATAATTATAATCGTAATTTTCAATGGGCCTATAATGCAAGGATTAACCCGATTGTGCTTGGTGGTAAATCCTTAAAACCAAAAAATGCTGAAAATTAAATTTTTTTCAATCAACATATGAAGATTGAGATCAAATCTCGACTAGTTTAACCTAGATTTTTTTCAAAATTATTTTCAAATCCAATTTTTCTCAAATCGTTATATAAGTTTTTCAATGAGTGACAAGATATGAAATTATTTGTAATTTGAAATTATTTTTGAACTTTTATTTATGAATAATGATGAGTAATCATAATTTTCAAATATTCATAATCTAAAAATTATAGTGCAACAAATAATCAGAGATATAAAAATTATCAGATTATTCAAATGTTGAAAATCAAATATTTTTTAATCAATATATGACGATTGAGATCAAATCTTGATTAGTTTTAAGATTCTTTTGAAAATTATTTTCAAATTGAATTTTTCTTAAATCATTGTATAATTTTTTCAATGAGTGAGAAGATATGAATTAAATTATTTTTAATTAAATTAAATGTTTCAAATCCTACAGTAATGTTTCAAATTATTTTCAAATCCTATTTTAATGTTATTTCAAATATTTTGATTCCTATTAAAATATGAGTGAGAAGACATTAATTGTATAGGTTCTCTTTCTTTCATATCGTGTATTCTACATTAATGATATTTGGTAAGTTTTTTATTTGTTGCAATACTCTACTTTTTCTGATTACTAATTTAGCATTGTATAGTATATGAATTAATATAATTATTTAAAGAAATTCAATAATTTTTTTACTATATAATTATATATGGAGTATAATTATTTTTTGATGCAGGGAGATAATTATTTAAATGTAGATAAATGCTTTTAATATTCAATATAACTATTTTACTATTAATTATTGGTGCATCTTACATGTAATAGCTAGTTTATTAATAAAAGAAAGGAGTGGGTTTTATGTTTAACAGAAAAAGTGGAGTTTGTCAATCTACATGTAAAAGGTCTCGAGGTTAGCAATTTCTATTAAATTTTTTGGTTACAGCAATTTCTATTAAATAAATACAAATAAAGATGATAAAAAGTCACTTTTTTTGGTTAAAAGGTCACTCAATTGCTAAAATTTATTAATTTATTGGTAAAAATTTAATGATGTATATACAAAACTTTGAAAACTTAGAAAACAAATTAAAAAATATTGATCCGGTGATCATATTAGGTGTTCGAGTTTTGAGCTATAAAGACATAAAATTAAAAAACGAACTAATACTATAGTAATTACTTTAGTTAAAAAGCGAACTAATAGTAAAAAACAAAGCTAATATTTCTTCTATACGTAACTAACTACGCAATCCTCACAAACTGAGTGCCGGCTATTTTCTCACTTCCATGCCAAATACACCCACTAACTATTATAATCATCATATTCCTTTTTTGTTATTATGTTTAAACATCATGGGGACTGGGTGCATGTCCTTATCGGGGGTAGAACAATTAAAGATTGGCCAACTCTACTGATTCTTAACTTTTTTCCATCTATGGCTTTAAGAATATAATTAATTATGGCTATCTCTAATTAGGGGTTAAAATGGGCAAAAAATTTTATGAATGAATTTTAAATGTAATATTGTATCCAAATTTCATCTATAAAAATTTCGTCATGTTTGTATCCTACAACTAAATATAGTATTGATGTACTTGACTGGAATAAAATAAGTGACAAATTTTCATACATAAACTGCATACGTAATACACATAAAATTTATTTATGAGAACTTATTCCTTTTATCCAGCCAAATAATATTGCTCTACATTTTTTTATCAGTCAAATTAATAGATAACAATCTGATATATAAGCACACAGTCAAGAGTCTAATAATATGATCATATTGTACTCGGTTTTGAAAGAGATTTTACCTCTAGAAAGATTCCATATAAAACCCCTTCTCCAGCGGACAAGTATGGAAGAAGGAAACAACTGCCACCAATACTGGAGCATTGCTCATTTTTCTGTTCAATATGAAGTTGCAACAGGAATATGTACATACCCGCGTTTACCATGCATCACGATCAATCGATTGTTCTTTTTCAGCCAGTTATCGAAGTTGATTCCAAGGGTAACCATAGCACATATGCACCCTTCAACCCACCTCCAAGTTAATATTTCTGTCGAGCCCACCCGCATTCACCAGTTTGCGTGGCTTTTTATACAGGAATCATGTGAAAGGAATTTTATGTATGAAAGCCCACTCACCATATATACTCCGCAACAGCAATGGAGAAGTGTGGTTGGGTCTAGTAGTGTTTAGAGCATGAATAATCTTAGCTGGGAGCACAATAGGTGCACAATCTGGAATACAAAGACAACATAATCAATTAAATCAAATATCCGGCAAAATATAAGATAAACGTAAAACTTCACTGGGAAAGTACTGAAAGAACGAAGAGGCATCATGGAGAGAGAAATACTATAAGGAATGGGAGACTGGGAAGAGAAAGTAGTAGAATAGTAGATGAAAACTGCGAACTATGGAAGTTAGAAGACAATTCCTTTTGGACGTGGGCCTGCTACAAGAAATGTTGCTGCTGTTTTATATCCTTTGTATTCATGTTATTAGAAGAGTATTTGGCAAATGGTGATAGAAGACGAAACCACTGTGGGAGTGGATTTGGGTTGGGAGAGTATCTTTTCAAATTATTTTACAGATGCATCTTTCTTTTATATATAATTTGAGTTTAATTTGTATGTACTGATAATGTAAAATTTTTATACACTATTATTTAATCAATTCACTTTATTTGTATGACATTTCAAATAAGGAGTATAAGACTTAATCACTTTATTGATGTGTCAATATATGATGAGATAATAATATGTAAAAAAAAAATTGCATATCAATTAAACTCAAATAGTTTTCATATAAATAGCATTAAAAAAGTGTCCACGGGCTTCAAAATAAGATTAAATGTAGTTAGTAGAGACTAGAGTTAGTTATTTAATAGAATTCCTTTTATATAATGGTATAGGCAAATGGTAATAATATATTTCTATAACTTTAGCAAATATGATTAATTATTTAGAAATTAAATAGCCATTTTTTAAAAAAGGAAAAAACTGCTTTTCATCGTTTCCCAAACATGCACTTACTATAGTCGTAGAGGATGAAAAGCAAATTAAAATCAGGGTAAAAGTAAAGAGATTAGAACTTCATGATGCTAAAAATCAGAAGAACTTGAGTTGTCATCATATATTGTCTTTAACATTTTAGAGTCCTAATTAAGAGCGCAACGACATGTAAAATATTGTATTTTAGTGCTTGAGAGACTAAATTTTAATTAAAATAGTGAATCTATAAATTCACTCATATTTATTTAAGGTCACGTAGATATCAATTTTAAAGAAGTCAACTTAATTTAAGGACTTATATTTTCTTAAAAATTTATGATTTAGCTCCTCTAGAGTGAGGATTTGATCTAAAGGTAATTAATTTCTCACTTTTTTATTTTAAAAACCTTCTCACTCTAAGGGAGTTAAATTTCAAAATTTATGAGTTAACTAGAGAATTATTATTACTCATAACCTTGACTATGGTTAAACTTTTTATTGAATTATATAGCCTCAATGAGCTCAATTATCACCTAAACAATAAACCCCAAATCCTCAAATCCATACTATGGCCGGCATTTTAAATTATCATTTAGTTCCCCAAAATTTTTCCATTGTGACGATCGTGAGAGGAGGACTAGTCTTATTGGCATGGCATGAAATCCTTTCAACACTTAAAATGCTTATGATATACAATACGTGTCCACATGAAAATCATATATCACCAACAAAATGCAGTATTATTAAAACTCAGGACCCCATTTCAAAGCCCTAATTAAAAATGTATCTATCACTGTCCCCGTGTTCTCTTAGGTCAATGTCAGTAATAGTTGTCTAAACAAATGCTCTATGTCAATGCCAGAGAGGTTGATGTTGTTTGCGAGAGACATGAAGGCCTTGTATTGTCAACAAAAATGCAGGCAATTAGCTGCTGATTGGGATCGCACAGACCCACCGGTGCTCTAAATTTATTCTGCTTTTTGATTTTGATGTCAACAACGTTAGGGTGTTGTCTCCTATCGTGGTAGCGCATGTCAGAGTCAAAATTGCCTTTTGTCTAATTCTAAGCTTGTTTCATAGGCTAGAACCTAGCTAGCTTGGGGACAAGACCAAAAGACACAACCTTAGGAAATGGTCCCCCGCTTCCTTTGCTTCCTTCCCTCCATGGTGGCTACAGCCAACACTGAATTAAAAAATTCATCAACTTCCATGGTGGTTCAATCGAGATCAAAAGTTTTTGTAAACTTCAATTCGTTTGTGGGTTACACATTTGATAATCTTACGTAGTACTTGTTTCGATCGCATTTTGAGCAAGCAAAAAAAGTACCTAATTATTTCTATTGAATGGTAATGAGGATGATGGCAAATTATAAGGTGAACTTCACATGTTTAGGTTCATCATGGATCTCTCATTATTAGCCATTAAATAAATATTGATTTTTGTTGGATGAATTAATTCAAATAAATCAAATAAATCAAAGGTACATGATAGAGGCCAATATTTGAGGTCCACCATAAAAGCCACCTGAGGATGAGATTATAGAATATTGATAGTGTATTTGGTTCAACTATTGGTCGCGTTTTACAATGGTCCTAGGAAGATGGGGAACATTCAATGTTGCCTGTGACAATAAAACCGTTGAGTAAATAAATTCAAAACTAAAATAAAATGTGACGATAGAACATGTGCAAGACAATTTTCTATAGCTATGCATAAAATTGAATCATCTGTACTCTTAGTTAGCAGGTAAAGAACTCTAATGATAAAAATAAATTTAAATATCTACCATACACTTTAGGTGCTATGCAATTAGATCCTGATTTTTAAATTGTGTAATTCGGCATCCTAGATTTTATAAACTATGCAAAAGACCCTTCCGTTAACTAGACATCCAATTCAACGGTAAGTGGTAATGTGCTAGTCACGTGAAATCATTAGTGAACAAAAATACCCCCTTTTTATAAAAATTTCCATACCTAACACCCTAAATATTCCCCATTTAGTAACACACTCCAACTTACCTTCAAAGACAAAGCCCTTAACATCTGAAGAGCCCTACACAAACCAATCACGAATTATCTTCATCAAACTCTCCTCATCTCCAACATCAATTCCCCTTTCCAAACAATCCTTGAACCCAATCACCACCTTCAAACCCTAACCCAATCACAACATGGTTTTGATTTTTAAAGTTCAGCTCTCACAATTTACCTTCTACTCAAAACAAACTTTGAATTTACACAAATAACAACGTACCATTTTATTCATTGGTAGACAGACAAAAAATAATGGCATAGCGGAAGAAGGGGAAGAAGAATGGAAGAATAAAACAGATTTGGCTCCGAGCTCTATCACGCCTTTACCGGGTGACATTTGTGATCTTAAGTTCTCGCTACCGTTAACCAGGTTACGGTTCATCCTGTTGCCGCAGCTTGTCATCCTCCATTGCAAGCCACCACAAATCTTTCTAGCTGTGGGAGCCTGCATCATCTGTTTCTGAGGCAAGGTCGTAAGGTGTCGTTAAAAGCTGGCCAGATCCAACCCTTTTTCCTTTTCTTCTCTCTCGCGTTCTCATTCCTCTCTCTGTTTGGTTTATGAGATCCAGAAAAACAAAGTCAGAAAATTCACTAGAAGCTTCCTACATGCATACAAATTGTTGTTCCCATAGCAATTTTATTATCTTTTATTGTTAGGTTGTCATAGTGGTG
The DNA here is from genome assembly GCA_030441495.1 of Dalbergia oliveri. Classification (NCBI taxonomy): domain Eukaryota; kingdom Viridiplantae; phylum Streptophyta; class Magnoliopsida; order Fabales; family Fabaceae; genus Dalbergia; species Dalbergia oliveri. Next base: position 6,683 of record JAMLFY010000945.1, read on the forward strand.
GCAATGGAGGTTGTGCTATGGTGATGATGGTGGGTACTTTGGTGAAGGTTATAGGTGGGTGAGGAAAGGGGGAGGTATTACACCCAAAAAATTATTCAAAAAGTAATTTGAACTATATTAATGAGAATTTAAAAATTCAATAGAGTTGATAATGATAAGGCGGACAATGGAAAAGATTGAAAAAAAAAATTTCCGCAATACATGATAGTAATTTCTAGGCCCGTGGATAGTAACTTGGAACCAGGGCCAAGGGTGTCCGGGTCTAGGAGACTGAACACAGCAGGATGAGATAGAGTATTAGGCCTTGGGCCTACGTAAAAATATTTTAAGTTTATCGATCCAAGTATTTTACATGTTCGGTATGCGATTTTTAACACCGTAAAAGTTACTTGGTGACCAAGTAATTTCTACCAATCACACATTGCCAAGTGGATAGCATGGATTAAAACTTGGCAAGCAAGTTTCATTCATGGCCTTTCATTTATTCTAATTTACCTGGGCCAATCTAATCGATTTAATGAAATTTTCATTTGCGTTAACAAAGAAAAAATAACTTGCTCACTAAGTTAAAGTGAGCCAGTTATCTTAAGCCAAGTGGATGCAAAGCTTCATTCCTTGACTAACAATCAATTCTAGCCATTCATTTCATTTCATTTTCAAAAACAAAGAAATAAAAGCTTGAAACTAATAAATATACCACCAAACTAGGAATCAACAACACAGTAACCTTCTCACTCCATCATCATCATTTTTGGCCAAGGAGCAATAAAAACAGCCCTCCATTTTCTTTCTCTCAAAAACCTTAACCTTACTTCAGAACCTCCAAAACCCTAGCTCAAAGTCCTTGAAACCCAAGTTTCCTTCTCACAACTTATTCTTCTCTCCATAATCTATAAAACCAGATCTGATTGGAAAATTGAATCATCTTGAGATTTCTCCACCTTGAGATATCATATGCCACTGTTAAAGGAATGGTTTAGAGTTGATTGGAAGAGCTAAGAGTGAAGAAAACCATTTTGGAAGATTCTTTTGGGCTAGAAGCCCTAAAGCTTCACAGTAGGGTTTTTGTATCTCTTTATTTTTCAATTTTGTTGTTGCAAGTTATTTAATGATTGAACTTGATATTTTTAGTTTTTTTGTATGGTTGCACACTAGATATTGATGTGTTAAAAGCGTGGAGTATTTGATGTTGTTTGAAAACCATTTTTTAAAACAAGTTTAGAACTAGCTCCTGGAATCTAAAATATTCATTGGAAGTGAATGTTTTATGATATAATGGCATTTGATTCTAGTATGACATGAATACCTTGATTTTGAATACTTAAGCATGTGACTTGTGATATATAAATGCATGCTAAAAGAAGTAAGGATTAATTTATGAGGCATGATTGGAAATTACTTATGAATGAATGCCTATATGACTAATGCAAACATTTCCAGAAAAGAAAAGTAAATGATGCATATATGTGACAAAAGAGAATGTATGAAGTTTGTAACACCCTAAAAATTATTTAAAAATTAATTTGAGCTTTGTTAGTTGTAATTTCCAAAAATCCAATAGTTTAGCAGACGGATAGAGATAGCCAAATGGACGTTTTTAACAAATATTTATATTTTTGGTTAAAGGAGGGGTGAAATGGTAATCTTCTCTTAGGCCAGATAAGCTTTCAGGACGCAGAAACCCTAGGTCAAGAGATTGAGAAAAGGAGGATTGAGATTAGAAATAGTTCGAAATAGGATTTTATACTTGGAATTAATTTCGTGAGTTTAGTACAGGATATAGTGTTTCTCATTAGATAAGATTTCGATATGCGATTTTGACACTGTACAAGTTACTTGGTGGCAGAGTAAGCCTTTACCAACCACTTTATGCCAAGTGGATGCCAAGCATTGAAAATTGAAAGTAAGTTTTAATCATGGCCTTTCATTTATTATATTTTCTCGGGAGCCAATATCTTAATTCCGTTTTGGAATTTCAATATAGGTTTAACACTGAAAAAGCTACTTGCTCCCCAAGTTAAAATGAGCCACTTATCTTAAGTCAAGTGGTTGGACAAGATTCATTCTTTGACCAACAAAACAAATCCTAGCCATTCATATAATTTTTTTCCCAAAAAGAAAGAAAATTACATTTTCCTACATAAATAATACATTATCAAGATAAACATAAAACAATCAACCTTATCACTCCATCATCATCAATTTCAGCCAAGCCTCTTCAAGGACACTTCCCTCATTGTTGTTCCTCTCAAACTCCATTAACAAGCTTCAAGCTTCAAAAAGTCACGCTCAAAATCCTAAAACCCAAGTCCTTTCCAAACTTATCTTCTATACTCCTCATAATCTATCAATCCAACCGATTAAAATCTCATATGTTTGCCATCTCAATCCTCACCTTGATACCTTACTTCCTCACTAATTTCATAAGGGTTTGGGTTTGATTTAGGAGCTTGGAGTGAAGGGAATCAATCTTGGAGCTAAGGATCCATTAGCCACCACAAGTTTCAAGATTTTATTTCCCTTTTCTTTTCAAATTTATTCTAATGATTTCTGATTGAGTTAGTCTGAAATTTTTGATGGTATTGTTTTATAATACATGGATATTGATGTATGAATTTTGGTGGTGGGTTTGGATGATGTTCATTCATTTTGTCAAAAGGAATTTTGTCTATGTTTGCTGAATTTGATTTTACTATGGGTAAAATTTGAACTCAAATTTTCTGGTACTATTGTGGGTCTTTTCATGAGCTAGAAAAAATATATGTTGAAGCCAGGATAGTTCAAAAATTTTATTGGGCTTTGATTTTGACTCCTAATACTTGAATGAGACAGAAAATGTGTCTATGCTGCATTGGATTTATGAAAACTCTGGACTGCAAATTTTGGTAATTTTTTTAATATAGAAAATGATTGATTTTTCCTTTGAAATTTTTAGATATTGAGAAGAACATATTAAAGTTCAACTATGATTTTTCTTTGAATTGATTCAATCATGTGCTAGGGTTAAAAATTATGAATTTCGGGTTTTTAAACGAGGTTTAGTGGTTATTGACCACCAAATTTGTCTAATTTTGTTATTTAGTTAGAGAACTCTTTTTGTTCTGAAATTTTATGAACCTTCTGGACAAATTGAAGTGTCCTTGAGATTTTATAGTCTCTGAATTGATTGAGTTATGATGGGAAATAAATTTGTGCTACAAAGGTATGAAATTATTCCATTGTGCTGGAAATGCAAAAATCTTTGAATTGATGAACTAGTGGCATTTTTGGTTCATGTATGACATGAATAGTTGATGTTACCTATTTGGCCATGTAACTTGTGACATATAAATGCATGCTAGATGAAGTAAAGAGTGGTTTATGAGGGCGTGATTTATAAACGCCGAATTTTCCTATTAATTTTTATTCATTAGGAATTATTGAATTCCGTAGGTAAATATTATATAAAATTTGAGACCAAACAATCCTTAATAAAGGAATATAACGTTAGAAGAGAAGTTAGGAGCAATTCGTGCAAGTATCAAACCCCGATTTCTGTACGTGTAAAATGACCAAAATGCCCTTGAGGTTATTTTACTCAAAATGAGGATCGTGGGCCCACCCATCCTCAAGGGATGTTTTGATAATAATAAGGGATTGTTTGTGTTATGTGTGTTAATAGAGGAAATCATAATTTTGAGCCTGACAGCGAAATGACCAAAGCCCCTCCGTTGTTTTAACCAAATTGTGCAATTAGACCGAACCTCACTAAAATGTTTTAAAAGGTGTTTTTAAGCCATGATTAACCATTGGTTAAGCTTGAGTAGTCTCGGGCAATTTTTAAGTAAAATGATCGTTTCCACTCTTTGTGCAAGTTTTACAAATTTTGAGATTTTTGATTCGTATAACAAACCTAAGCAATATTAGGCTCAAATTAAAGCTTATTAAATTCTAATTATTAATCTAGAGTCAAAATTATTTATTTAAATTGATTAGAACATAAAATTGCTTTAAAACACTCAAATTGCTTACTAATTCACCTAAGCCCTTAACGTAAATTCTCTAAATTGCATGAATACCTTGCCTACACCTAAATAATACATGGAACACACAAAACCCTCTTCCATGAGGCTGTAATGCACGAAATAATTCAGCCATAATCATTAGAATTATTGCAAGATAATGCACTAAAACAAAATGCCAAAAATTCCCTAAAACATGGCCATGCCTTAAACAAGGAATGATTTTCCTCCCTTTGTTCCCCATGAAAAATCCAAAAATTATGCCTCCTTCTCTTGTCCATACATGAACTTAAATCCTCTATAAATAGGCATGCTTAAGAGTCTTAGATGCTTGCTCAAAATTGTACACATTTCTAGTTTTTCCAAAGCACCAAAAGCTCTCATTTCCTCCTCCTCTTGGCTGAATTCTTTCTTCAAGTTTTTAAGAATATTTTCTTTCATTTCACTCTAAGAAACCAAGTTCTCTTCCTTTCCTTCAATCATATTAGGTAGGGAGTTGTTTTAAGTTTATTTCTATGTTTTGCTAAGTGTTGTTCTTGGTTCAAAATGATGATTTCATGGATTTTCTCTAGTTTTTCCATTTGGTTTTCTTCTTCCTTTTCTTTAACCAATTCGGCCATATGGCCTAGGTGGGACTAAGATGATGGCTTGATGATGAGGACCTTGAAGGTGGGTTGTGAATCCATCACAAGTTAGGCCTCTAAAGCTTGAAAGTTCCACTTGATGCAAAACTTTAAAGAATGATGTTTTTATGATGATTTTATGATCTTGAGTTTAGAATTTGAAAGATGTATTTCTCACTTTGTCTTGTTAAGATATATATATTGAATTTGTATTTCTATAAAGTCTTGAAGGAGCTCTAGTAAAGAAATCAAATGAACTTGCATCCATGTTTAAGTTTATGCCTTGCATAATCATGTTTATTTCTATGTCATCACTAAAATTTCAAGAATGAATAAATGGACTTGCATACTCATGTTTAAATTTCCAAGTTTGCATTTCATGTTTATATTTCATGTTGTCACTTAATCTCTAAAGATAATAAAGAAGTTGCATCTCATATTTATTTTATGTTCTCACTTTATTTTATAATGGCTAAAAGAATCAACGCATGACATGTTTATTTTTATGTCATCACCTAAAGATCCTAGAGCTCAAAGACTTGCCCAAGTATCACAAGCAAAGAAATAAGATTATTGGAGTTAAAGAATTGATTCTTTAAGAAGTCTTGAGATTGGAGCTAAAAAGATGTAATAATAATTCTCTTCTCCTTCAGGTCCAATGCGGTACCAGGCTACAAGTTTCTTAAGTTTCTTCTTCTCCCACATTCATATGCGCTAGGCCGCTCCAAGTTTCTTGCATCATGTTTATATTTCAAGCTCTTGCATCATGTTTAAATTTCAAGTCATCACCTTAAATCTTAAAGATAAAGAAATGGATTTGCATATCATGTTTATAATTCCAAGTTATCACCTTATAATGACAAGATTAAAATGAGGTTGCATAGCATGTTTATGATTCTAAGATATCACATAAATCTCTTAAGAAAGACTACTCCTTTTATCTTAAGTAAGAATTTTAATCATGAAGATTCTTTCAAGTTTAGCAAAAAGAATTAGTTTCTAAAAAGTTTTAAGGCTTTGCAAAGATTTTACAAGAAACTAGTATTCTATGTACAATTAAAATGTGATTTTATGATATTCATGATTCAGCCACTGATATGAGTTTATTACTAATGTATGATGATGATTTAATATGTTTAGAGTTGTGATTATTATGTTTATTGATGAGGAAACAATTCTATGCAAGTTAGAAGAGAAACTAGCTATATATAAAAACAATAAAGCTTGAATTTAGCTAGTCTTTGATCTCTTTAAGTTTAGCCACTGCCAATCTCTTTAGTATGATATAATTCTATTTAAGATTGGTTAAGCCAAAAATTTGGTAACAATTAGTGTAGATTAATACGAACACTAAAAATGAAACTAGCAACTAGAAAAACCATAAAAGCAAGATTTCTAGAACTTTAAGAATGAAATTTATGTATTCTGTCCAGAGCCTTTAGTGATCTTAAGAACCAGATTTTATCATGTTTAGATAAGGGAGAATGATTCATAATTGGTTTAGTAATTAATTTAGCATCATAAGGAAAGACGGTAATGAGAAAGGGCTAAAACGCAACTTCTACACGGTAAACCTTAAGAAAACTTGTCTATGCTGCCCCATATTGTCTAATAAGTTCTTAGGACTTATAATTGATGGTAATAAGTCCCTTAGATGCATAATTAATTAGTTCAATAATTAAGGTTGCCCGATTCTAGAGTTTCGGTTGTTGCGGTTTTGGATAAGGATTTATGATGATGCCTCTTTGATGTTTTAAGTGATAAGTCTATAAAGTGATTTGATGCTTATTAAGTATTTGATGCCATTGAATGATTCCCTAGCTTGCATGTTATAGTTGCTATTGCAAACAATGAAAATGCTTATGTACAAAATAAGAAATAATCTCTTTATTTAAAAAAATTACCTTTGTTGGAAGAAAGTGTACTATGTAAAAGTGTAATTTGGAAAGGTTCTGGTTAGGAAAGACTTGGTATTTAAGCGTGTTCATTTGTGACCCACCTCTCTTTCCTGGGAATCTCCAGATGCATGATTCCAGTTGGTATATATATTATTCAGGAATAAGAATATAAACGAGAAAATGTTATGAATGATTATGAATTGAGAATTGTATTATGATATAACATGCAAAGACTTAATGGTGACTTAAATTTATGAGGAAATGATCCTTTGGACCCATCAGACTATAGGTGGTGAAAAGGTGATTCTTGCCCCCTAACCGTTCTCTCAAAAGGGTAGAGTCGGGATTTTAACTTATCAAAAGGGATAACATATGCTAGTGACGACTAGTAAGGTATGAGCTCATAACCTAGATTACTCCTAAAAGGGTGGAGTATAGGGCGGCCCTCAAGGAAAATAATGATGATGATAAGATTTTAAGTCACCTAAAGTTAAAGAAATAAATATGATGTTCTTCTATGCATGTTATTATGATATGATGATGAGGAATATGATGCATTGATAAAAGGAAAAGTTTATTATAAATATGACATGCTAAGTTTATGATGCATTATAAGACGCATGATTTAAAAATTGACGAACCTCGGTAAAGTACTTCTAACTTAATAATGAATCTTAGCATGCTCACTATTTTATAATAACCCCAGGTTCAGACTTGATGATGACACTATAAAAGGAGATACCTCTGAGAATTCTTTAGAAATTCACTCATTTTCTTTATTTCCGTCATTGTCTTCAATACGATGGCATTCGTCCTATATGTTGATCCCCTACATGGGAATTTCACTACGAACCAGAGCATCGTTCATATCACTTTGAAGGGAGGTGCGCGGTTCGTGTTTTGTTTTCGTAGGACGTCCATTTGCACACCCCGTTCCTAATCGTTTTTCCAGGTCTTCTCCGTATGGTGACGAAATGGATTTGAGCAGGCCCGCCCACATAATGAAAGGATGCTAGTACTTCTCCTCATTCCTCCCATGGTTTTCTTATGTCCCTCAAACGGTATTAACGAGACATCAGAGGATACCCTTCTCATGTATATTCGGAGAGCTCTCCTTACTCCCTTGCGTGTGAGAGAGGGTAGTGAGGAAGTCTGGTGCAGCCAAGATTGGCACGAAGACCATCTATGCGTCCTCAGTCCATTACATCTCATTGCCTTTCTAAAGGAATCGTAATATGGATATATTCCACCAAGGAGTGCCGTGAAGTTCTTAATAGATTTGAGCGATCATATACCCTAGTTTTAGGATAGCTCTCTGGCAAGGTTATTTACTTTAAGTGCATATGTTGTCTTATGTATTTTAGTTTGATGTATTTGTTTAATAGGGGAATGTATAGTGAGGTTATTATGTATATGTATTATGGTGTGCTTATGGATGCTATGATGGAGCCAATACATTATGATGTGATGTTTGTAAATTCCTATGTGTCTTTTAAATCTTGCTAAATCATTCACGTTAAGCGTGCTCATGTTTTCAATTATGTTTTTTAAAAAAAAAATGGCTCGTAATTTCACTAAGTATTTTCAAAGCATGATTAAGGAACTGAAGCAAAGAGTAAAGTCTAGTAATTAATCAGATACTGCCTAGGTGTATTGGGTTAATTATTAGGTGTTACATTTTGGTAAGAGTTCGGTTCTATGGAGCCTGAGGATTGGGCTTGGCTATGCTTCTAAAGCATACTACGTTAGAAATGTCATGTGTAAATGTTTATCATTAGGATAAGCTTGAGGATTAGAGATGCATGACCAGTGTATGTTGCACGTGCCATGGTAACTTGCCCACTTTGCATGGAATATTGAGCCTGATCACCTAGTGTCCTGTTTTGTGTGTATAGGGACCAATGGCACGTCGACAACTAGAACACAACAGGAATAACAGAATAACAAAACCGCCGAAGCACTCCGTGATGTGGCAAGGACAATGAGGATGATGATGGAGCAAATGGATCAAGATCGCCAAGCTAATGCGAATCAAGGCCATGAGATCCCCGAACACGCTCGTTTTGGGGTTTCGGGCGAACCCACCGTATTCAAGGGGAGCCTCAATCCAAATGTTGCAGAAGAATGGATTCGGAATATTGAGAAGGTCTTTGCTCTAGTCCCATGCTCAAAGGAGACGAAGGTTCTTTGCCACCCATATGCTCGAGGGTGATGCAGGCTTCTGGTGGACAGGTGCTGAAGACTCTGGAGGCGGACGTGGACATTGATTGGGAGCTATTTAAGGTCCATTTTATGAGAAGTATTTTTAGAGTCAGTCAAAAATGCCAAGGACATTGAGTTTATGCAACTTGTCCAAGGAAATATGAATGTGGCCCAGTACATTGCAGATTTGAAGAACTTATTAAGTTCTCAAGGATGTATCAGGGTAACCCCGGAGTATTGGAAATGCATTAAATACGAGTTAGGGCTAAAGGCGGAGCTTAATGTGGCAGTGGCGCATTTGGAGATTAGGGATTTCTCTACTCTAGTTAACAAATGCCGCATCATTGAAGAAGGGCGGGAGAAGCTGAGCACCTCAAGGTCGGATAATATCACCAAAGCTGACACCTCAAGGTCAGCAATTCAAGAGGCATAATCGACCCCCATTCCCACCTCAATCGAGACCCCAAGGTCCACAAAGGAACTTTCAACAAGGAAGGCCGAACAACAACAACAACCCTATGACGGCAACCGCTACAACAACAACCCCAACAACAATAACAACAAGGGGAAAGCACCACAAAAGGTCCAAGTAGCACCTCACGACCCAGCATCCATGGAATGTCCCAGTGCGGCAAGAATCATGGGAGCATGCCCTGTAAAGCGGAACAAATGTATGCTATAATGGGAAAGCCGGGCCACTACTCTCTAGAATGCACGGAGAGGAACCCGCCAACCCCCAATCAAGCCGCAGTACCAAGGAAGGGTTTTTCCGTTAATGAGGAAACGACAAAGTCACGGAATCTCGTGGAAGGTAAGTGTAACATGCATGGTAAAAACTTAATTGTACTATATGATTCTGGCGCTTCCCATTCTTTTATCTCCCACTCATGTGTTAAAAGCCTTAACTTACATGTGAATGAACTTCCTTTTGACCTTGTTGTTTCTACCCTAACTGGAAACCTGTAGGACTTGTAGATGTTGTTTAGATTGTAATTTTGTTATTGAAAATAGATCCTTTGTTTTAGATCTCATTTGCTTACCCATGCAGGTTTAGATGTGATTCTTGGCATGGATTGGCTTGAAGCCAACCGTGTCCTGTTAAGCTATGAGAAAACTATTACTTTCTTCCTGCCTCTGAACCTAAGAAACCTATAAGTTTGTACATAACATGTGAAATGGGATTGTGGTAAGGGTGAGAGTAAAGGTTATATTTTCTTAGCCTAGTGATGTAGACTTTGAGCAAAGTATCGATAGAATACGATAGTAAGGAATTATCCTAAAGTATTTCCAGATGAGATACCAGAGTTTCCCCCAAGAGAGATAGAGTTTTCCATAGAATTGCTTCGGATCCAGGTCCCATATCCATAGCCCCATCAGGATGTCCCCATTAGAGTTGGAGTTAAAAGCTCAATTGGAAGATTTATTGGAGAAAAAGTTTGTTAGGCCTAGTGCATCACCTTGGGGAGCCTCTGTGTTTGTGAAGAAAAGGATGGGAGTATGAGGATGTGTGTTGACTATAGGCAATTGAATAAAGTGACAGTGAAGAACAAATACCCTTTGCCTAGGATAGATGACTTGATGGATCAGCTTAAAGGTGCGTCGTGTTTTCTAAGATTGATTTGAGGTAAGTTACCACCAGATTAGAGTAAGAGATGAAGATATCCGAAAACGGCCTTTCGCACTCGATACGGCCATTTTGAGTTTGCAGTAATGTCCTTTGGATTAACCAATGCTCCAGCAATTTTTATGGATTACATGAATAGGATCTTTAGACCTTATTTAGATCAGTTCGTGGTTGTCTTTATAGATGTCATTCTCATCTACTCTAAGACCCACGAGGAGCATGAACGCCACCTAACCATAGTCCTGGAAATCTTGAAGGAAAAGAAACTATATGCCAAGCTTTCCAAGTGTGAATTCTGGTTGGATGAGGTGAATTTTTAGGGCATGTAGTATCTAAGAAAGGAATTCCTTAGATCCTAGTAAGGTGGAAACGGTTGTAAACTGGGAAGACCAACCACGGTAACTGAAGTAAGGAGCTTCTTAGGTTTAGCAGGTTATTACCGTCGGTTATCAAGGGATTTTCAGATTTCCCTACCTTTGACCAAGCTGACTAGGAAGAACACCCCTTTCATGGACCCAGGAGTGTGAAAAGAGCTTTCAAGAGCTAAAACACAAGCTAACCTCAACCCCTTTTTGGTATTACCCAACCCAATGTGCCTTCGGAAGTATCCTGTGATGCTTCAAGGAAGGGTTTGGGTTGTGTCCTGATGCAAGATAGGCAAGTGGTGGCCTATGCGTCAAGGCAACTCAAGCCACATGAGGCAAATTACCCTACCCATGACCTTGAATTAGCCGTCATGTTTGCTCTGAAGATTTGGAGACACCATTTATATGGCATTAAGTTTGAGGTGTTCTCCGAATCACAAGAGTTTGAAATATCTCTTTGATCAAAAAGAGCTAAACATGAGGCAAAGAAGGTGGATGGAGTTCTTAAAAGATTATGATTTCGGGTTAAACTATCATCAGGCAAAGCTAATGTTGTAGCGATGCCCTAAGTAGGAAATCCTTACAAGTATCCCGTTTGATGGTGAAGGAGGTTGAGTTAATTGGCAGTTTAGAGACTTAAACCTAGGGATGACCTTGACCACTAAGGGCATAAGAGCTTGCCATCTTAGTGTGACGAGTGAATTCAAGGAAAGAATTGCTCAAGCCCAAAGGGAAGATACGGAATTTCAAGACCTTAGAAGCGGTAAGAGCTGATAAGTTGAAAGGTTTTACCCAAGGGAATGATAGTTTGTGGAGGTTTGAAGGTCGTATATGTGTACCTGCTAGTGGTGACCTCCAAAAGGATATTTTGGAGGAAGCCCATAAGAGCCATTACCCTTCATCCTGGTGCAACCAAGATGTATCAAGATTTGAAGAAGATGTTCTGGTGGCCAGGATTGAAGAAGGATGTGTGCACATGGGTGAATAAGTGCTTGGTGTGTCAAAAGGTGAAGATTGAGCACCAAAGACCCTCTGGAATGTTGCAACCCCTACCAATCCCCGAGTGGAAGTGGAATAGTATCTCCATGGATTTTGTAACTGACTCCTGAAGACCCAAGCGAATCATGACGCCATTTGGGTAATAGTGGATCGGTTGACTAAATCAGCCCACTTTTTACCTATTAAGGTGACTTATTCCTTGGATAGGTTAGCAGGTATATATTAGGAGATAGTAAGATTACACGAGTCCGTCGACGATAATCTCGGTAGAGATCCGCGATTTACGTCACGATTTTGGGGAGCCTTTCAGAAGGCGTTTGGTTCAAAGCTGTCTAGCACGGCTTATCACCCCAAACGGACGGTCAATCTGAAAGAACTATCCAAACTTTGGAAGACATGTTGAGGGCATGTGTTTTAGATCAAAGAGGGAGTTGGGATAAGTACCTCCACTGATTGAATTTGCATATAACAACAGTTATCATGCAAGTATCGGTATGGCACCATACGAGGCCCTCTATGGACGGAAGTGTCAATCACCTCTATGTTGGTATGAGCCCGAGAGCAAAGTCTACTTGGACCGGATATTGTGAGGAAACGACGGAACAAATCAAGAAGATTAGGGATAAGATTCTTCCTACTCAAAGTCGCAGAAAAACTATGCGGACAAGCGGCGAAAACCGCTAGATTTTCAAGAAGGGGACCATGTGTTCCTAAGAATCACCCCCACCAGGCATAGGCCGAGCAATGAAAGTAAAGAAATTGAGCCCTAGATTTCTTGGTCATTTGAAATCCTTAGCAAAATAGGATCTGTAGCCTACCGTATAGCCCACCCAGGAGTCTCCAACCTTCATGATGTTTTCCATGTCTCCAGTTAAGGAAATATCATTCTGACCCAAGTCATGTACTAGAGCCAGAACATGTACAATTAAGAGATGACCTAACGTTTAACTTACCACCCACGAGAATCGTTGACCGAGGAGTTAAGCGGTTAAGGAAAAGGCTTCTCAGTCAAAGTAGCATGGGGACGAGGTGAAACTGAAGAAGTTACATGGGAGCTGGAATTAGATATGCAAGCACAGATCCAACTATTCTAAGGTAACAATTTCGAGGGCGAAATTCTTTTTAAGGAGGGGAGTAATGTAACGCCCCAATTTTTACTGTAATTTTTACTGTCATTAGGAATTACCGAATTACCGTAGGTAAATATTATATAAAATTTGAGACCAAACAATCCTTAATAAAGGAATATAACGTTAGAAGAGAAGTTAGGAGCAATTCGTGCAAGTATTGCAAACCCCAAATTTCTGTACGTGTAAAATGACCAAAATGCCCTTGAGGTTATTTTACTAGAAAATGAGGATCGTGGGCCCCACCCATCCTCAAGGGGATGTTTTGATAATAATAAGGGATTGTTTGTGTTATGTGTGTTAATAGAGGAGAAGAATCCTAATTTTGAGCTCTCGCGCGAAATGACCAAAACGCCCTGTCGCTGTTTTAACCAATTTGCGTGCCGCTAGAGTCGAACCTCACTAAAATGTTTTAAAAGGTGTTTTTAAGCCATGATTAACCATTGGTTAAGCTCGGGTGGTCTCGGGCAATTTTTAAGTAAAATGACCGTTTTGCCCTCTCTTGT
>JAMLFY010000946.1:0-20000 GCA_030441495.1 Dalbergia oliveri
ATTCCTCATAGAAGCGAAAATACTTGTGATAAAAAGCCTCCTTAAACACTTCCCATGTAACTTCAGTCTAAGAAGCTTCGAATAACCCCTTGGTGCCAAGCCACCAAAATTCTGCATCCGCTTTAGCATGTAAGTAGCGAAGGACACTTTTTGGGTCTCCGTACAAGGAAGAACGAAGAAAATCTTCTCCATAGCTTTGCTCCATTCTTCTACTTTGTTTGGATCAAAAAGCTCCTCGAAATGGGGGAGGTTTTGCCTTCCTTGAACTCTGCGAACTTCTATAATTCTATGTCCACTTCTCCTCCAGGTTCCCAACTGGATTTCCTTCGACATATCGATCCAACCTTTCTATCATCCTGTTGGCTGCTATAGCTTGTTTTCTCATGGCAGCCGCCATCTCATGAAAAGTTTCCATCATACTCGCTTCGTTTCTAGCACCGTTCCTATATGCCGATTGCAAGTCATCGGTTCCTATCACACCAAACAAAAATTATTCATTCATCAGGCTCAATACCAAGATAAGTGTGGCAACAACCCATAACATTCCCAACCAGCAGTCATACACATTTATAGAATTAGAATGCATGACATTTACAAAGGAAGCATAGCCGTCCATTCCTTAAGGTCCTACTAGGATGACTCTATACCATAATGTAACATCCTCCCAAGTACGACCTCATCCTTAAGTCATGGCATCGTAGTCGAGAGTTGTTACTTATAGATTTGAGGACCTTTCTTAATTATCTATAGCAATTGATCGAATCGCATATTAACTGACTCGTGGTTCTATCAAAATATATTGCAAGAAATAACGTATTTATTTAATACAAGTCAAGTACAAAAGGAAGCTCTTCTATGAGCTTTAATCCACATAGGTTCTTTACTACATTTATGAACATACATATATGTATAACTATGTACAATAGATATGAGTTCCCATAACTAAACTATAGAAACTACAATTTAGTCTTTCTTGTAGTTGCTTCACTATCCTCTGGAATCCACTTTGAAAGCTTTTGGGCTCTATGCTCCAAAGGATGCCCCTCTTGATTGCTCTTCACTCTAAGGACTCCCAATCACACACCAAACCTCCTCTAGGCAGTAAGGAAGTCAGGGATCAAAGTGATAATTGATGGAGGTTTGAGATTTTAATTGGTTAGATGTCTAGGTATTGATGAGTGGAATAACTTTGGTGAAGGAAGTTTGTAATTTTTGTAATTTTGGGCAAGTGTTTTGATGATTTGAAGTTAAAACTTGAGCTTATGAAGAAGACAACAATGGTGGCTGTTTTGCTCTTGTCTTGGCCGAAATTTTCATGAAAGGAAATGATAACATGTTGATCTTATGAGTTTATGACAAAATGCATACTAATTTCAAGTACAAAATGTTTTCTCTTAAAGATAAATGTGGTAATTTTTGTAAGCATCCTATTGGTCCTAATAAAGTGGCAATGGTGTGGCTTCTTCTAAGCCACACACTTGTCTAGTTAGGTGGCAAACGTGCATTGCAAGTTTCATTAGGTATAAGAAACTACACAATATACCGAACGGGTAAAATACCATACCGAGTAATCTAATATCACAGAAATTTAACTCTAGGTATAAATTCTCATTCCTTACCATTTCTAACCTTAACTATCTCTTTTCTTCCGGGCACTTCCTAGTCCCGGATTTGGTTTGGTTGTCTCCTAGCAGTAGGGCAAGGTTACTATTCACCCCGGCCTAAATTTTTTTTTATAGGTCCGTTGGGCCATCCTCATCATTGCTAAACTATTAGATTTTTAAAATTGTGACTGATAAAGCTCAAATTAATTTTTAACTAATTTTTAGGGTGTAACATTACCACCCACCTTAAAAAGAATTTTTCCCTCAAAATTCATTTGAAAATAATTTCAAAAGACAAATTCCAGAAATCAAACAAGGAATTCACACTCTATTCAAATAATTCAATCAAATTCTAAACATTCCTACCTTAGATAGAATTTTTAGGTGGTGACATTCTTTTAGCACTTGTGGTGAATACCCTACTTTGTTATTGTGGTTTGTTAGTTGGTTTTAAATGCCTATTTGGGCACTCCCAAATCTTGTGTCCTGGCTTTTTGCAGAGATAGGACACATTTTGTCCAGCCAAGCAAGGTCTATTCCCGTGATCTCTTCCACATTTTGGGCATGGCCTCAACTCCTGTTGCCATTTAACCTTTTGTAGACTTGGTTGAAACCGCTTCTTTAAAGGTGGATCATCCTCATAGTCTTAGTCTTCAAGTGGCAGTCTTTTGCTAGAAGGGTCCTTAGCAGATTGTGTAACACCCTAATAATTAACCCAATACACCTAGGCATTTCTATTAATTACTAGACTTTACTCTTTGCTTCAGTTCCCTAATCATGCTTTGAAAATACTTAGTGAAATTACGAGCCATTTTTTTTTTTAAACATAATTGAAAACGTGAGCCGCGCTTAACGTGAATGATTTAGCAAAATTTAAAAGACACATAGGAATTTACAAACATCACATCATAATATATTGGCTCCATCATCCAGCATCCATAATTACATATCATATAGATATTTTGCCTACCAACAGAATAAGACTAAGTGTAGGCAATCTAACAAAACATAAATAATATATGGATGGAAGGACATCCATTAATGGCACCTAGTTATAACACTCCAGGGATAGGGATAGATATCTGAAATATATGAGTGAAACTAAGGATCAAGTTCAGCTACCTGAGAGCCTCAATGTGATTCACGAACGCTTCCTTCGTTTCTGAAGACGAGATGGAAAGAAAAATAGAGGGAGTGAGAAACTTATAAAAAGAATCTCAGTAGGGTACTCACCTCATGATGCATTGTGTCATCATCATCGTCCCCAGGAACCTCGGGGTTATTATGAAATAGTGAGCATGCTAAGATTGATTTATTAAGTTTGAAAATATACTTTACCGAAGTTCGTCGTTTTAATCATGCGTCTTATAATGCATCATAAACTTAGCATGTCATGTATATAATGAACTTTTCCTTTCATATATAATAACATAGTTATGCATAAAATCACATCATATTCCTCATCATCATTTCATAATACTATGCATAGCAGAACATCATATTTCTCATCATCATCTCATAAATACTATGCATAGTAGAACATCATATTCACATAATGCATTTACTTAGTTTCTTAGGTGACTTAAAGTTACTTTCATCATCATTTTCTTGGGCCACCCTATACTCCACCCTTTTGGGAGTAATCTAGGTTATGAGCTCATACCTTACTAGTCGTCACTAGCATATACTTATCCCTTTTGATAAGTTAAAATCCTGACTCTACCCTTTTGAGAGAACGGGCTAGGGGGCAAGAATCACCTTTTCACCATCTATAGTCTGATGGGTCTAAAGGATCATTTTCTCAATCACCTTTTCACCACCTATAGTCTGATGGGTCCAAAGGATCATTTCCTCATAAGTTTAAGTCACCATTAAGTCTTAGCATGTTATATCATAATCATCAAGGTGCATGAATATTCTCATTGTTTGCAATAGCAACTATAACATGCAAGCCATGAAATCATTCAATAATATCAAATTCTCAGTAGGCATTACTTCATCATATAAACTGACATTCCAAAGCATCAAAAGATGTCATCTAAAATTCTCACAGAAGCTCCCTTAAATAACCGAACTCTAAAATTGGGTAACCTTAATTATCAAACTAATTACTTATGCATCTAAGGGATTTATTACCATCAATTATAAGCCTTAAGAACATTATTAGACTATATGGGGTAGCATAGACAGTAAGTTGTTCTTAAGGTTTACGGTATGTTAGAAGTTACGTTTTTAACCCTTTCTCGTTACCGGCTTTCCCTATGATGCTAAAATTAATTACTAAACCAATTATGAATCATTGTCCCTTCTCTAAACATAATAAAATACATCTTTCAAGTTCTAAACTCAAGATCTTTATTTTTACATCATAAAAACATCATTCTTTAAAGTTTTGCATCAAGTGGAATTTTCAAGCTTTAAAGGCCTAACTTGTGATGGATTTACCTCCAACACTCAAGGTCCTCATCATCAAGCTATCATCATATTCCTTCTTAGGCCATTTGGCCAAAATCATTAAAGAAAAATAAGGAAAGAAAAACCGAAATTGTAAAGCTTTAAAAACTAGTGAAACCTTCAAGTTTTAGAGGTCTAACTTGTGATGGCTTTGCAACCAACACTCAAGAACCTCATCATCAAACCATGGTCTCATCATAATCTAGGCCATAAGGCTGAAATGTTTTTAAAAGAAAAGGGGAAAACAAAACCGAAATTGAGAGCTAGAAGAAAGCTCATGAAATCATCATTTTTGAGCTAGAAACATAACTTGTCATAGCATAAAATGAACTTAGAAACAACTCCCTACCTAATTTGATTTGAAGGAAAGGAAGAGAACTTGGTTTCTTGGAGTGAAATGAAAGAAAATATTCTTGAAAAGTTGAAGAAAGAATTCAGCCAAGAGGAGGAGGAAATGAGAGCTTTTGGTGCTTCTAAGAACTAGAATTGTGTAAGTTATGATCAAAGGCTTCTAACACCTCTTCAAGCATGCCTATTTATAGAGATTTTGAAGCTCATAAATGGACAAATGAAGGAGGAAGGCTGATGGATTTTCATGGGGAACAAAGGGAGGAAAATCATTCCTTGTTTAAGGCATGTTTTATGCCATGTTTTAGGGAATTTTTGGCATTTTGTTTTAGTGTATCTTTGGGCAATTATTCTGATGCATAATGGCATCAATAATTTCGTCCATTACAGCCCAAGGAGGAGAAATTTGTGTGTTCCATGCATTATTTAGGTGTAGGTAAGGTATTCATGCAATTTAGAGAATTTACGGTTAAGGGCTTAGGTGAATTAGTAAGCAATTTGAGTGTTTTAAAGCAATTTTAGTTCTAATCAATTTAGATAAATAATTTTGACTCTAGATTAATAATTAGAATTTAATAAGCTTTAATTTGAGCCTAATATTGCTTAGGTTTCATTAGACGAATCAAAAATCTCAAAATTTGTAAACTTCAAAGGCAAAAACATTTCACTTAAAAATTGCCGAGACCACCCGAACTTAACCAATGGTTAATCATGGCTTAAAAACACCTTTTAACACATTTTAGTGAGGTTCGGTTAAGTCGGCACGCAATCGGTTAAAACAAGGGCGTTTTGGTCATTTCGCGCGTCGAGCTCAAAATTAGGATTCTTCTCCTCTATTAACACACATAACACAAACAATCCCTTATTAACATCAAAACATCCCCTTGAGGATAGGTGGGGCCCACGATCCTCATTTTAAGTAAAATAACCTCAGGGGCATTTTGGTCATTTTACACGTACAGAAATTTGGGGTTTGCAATACTTCCACGAATTGCTCCTAACTTCTCTTCTAATGTTATATTCCTTTATTAAGGATTGTTTGGTCTCAAATTTTATATAATATTTACCTATGGTGATTCGGTAATTCTTAATGACAGTGAAAATTAGTAAAAATTGGGCGTTACAGGATTGGCCGATGTTAACTCCTTGTTGGAGTCCTCTACACGACGGCACTTGTTTACCAAGGTTGCATAATCCCGATCTCTAAGAGTCCCATAGTCGCTTCAAGGTTCTCACGTAACCTTCCCTCATATTTCATGTACTTCCAAGCTTCATCAGGATTACGCTGATAGATAATAGAAAACTTGCAAAGCTCTTCAAACTTAGCGTGTACTCGCTACACTCATAAACCCTTGCTTGAGTGCCATGAAGTCCAACTCCTTCGCATTCCTCATAGAAGGAAAATACTTGTGATAAAAAGCCTCCTTAAACACTTCCCATGTAACTTCAGTCTAAGAAGCTTCGAATAACCCTTGGTGCCAAGCCACCAAAATTCTCATCCGCTTTTAGCATGTAAGTAGTGAAGGATACTTTTTGGGTCTCCGTACAAGGAAGAACGAAGAAAATCTTCTCCATAGCTTTGATCTATTCTTCTGCTTTGTTTGGATCAAAAAGCTCCTCGAAACGGGGGAGGTTTTGCCTTCCTGAACTCTGCGAACTTCTATAATTCTATGTCCACTTCGCTCCTCCAGGGTTCCCAACTGGATTTCCTTCAACATATCGATCCAACCTTTCTATCATCCTCTGGCTGCTATAGCTTGTTTTCTCATGGCAGGCCATCTCATGAAAAGTTTCCATCATACCCGCTTCGTTCCTAGCACCGTTCCTAGTATGCCGATTTGAAGTCATCGGTTCCTGTCACACCAAACAAAAATTATTCAGTTGATCAAGCTCAATACCAAGATAAGTGTGGCAACAACCCACAACATTCCCAACTCAGTCATACACATTTATAGAATTATAATGCATGACATTTACAAAGGAAGCATAGCCAGTCCATTCCTTAAGGTCCTACTAGGATGAACTGCTCTAATACCATCATGTAACATCCTCCCAAGTACGACCTCATCCTTAAGTCATGGCATCGTAGTCGAGAGTTGTTACTTATAGATTTGCGGACCTTTCTTAATTATTTATAGCAAGAATTAATCGAATCGCATATTAACTGACTCGTGGTTCTATCAAAATATATTGCAAGAAATAACGTATTTATTTAATACAAGTTAAGTACAAAAGGAAGCTCTTCTATGAGCTTTAATCCACATAGGTTCTTTACTACATTTATGAACATACATATATGTATAACTATGTACAATAGATATGAGTTCCCATAACTAAACTATAGAAACTACAATTTAGCCTTTCTTGTAGTTGCTTCACTATCCTCTGGAATCCACTTTGAAAGCTCTTGAGCTCTATGCTCCAAAGGATGCCCCTCTTGATTGCTCTTCACTCTAAGGACTCCCAATCACACACCAAACCTCCTCTAGGCAGTAAGGAAGTCAGGGATCAAAGCGATAATTGATGGAGGTTTGAGATTTTAATTGGTTAGATGTGTAGGTATTGATGAGTGGAATAACTTTGGTGAAGGAAGTTTGTAATTTTTGTAATTTTGGGCAAGTGTTTTGATGATTTGAAGTTAAAACTTGAGCTTATGAAGAAGACAACAATGGTGGCTGTTTTGCTCTTGTCTTGGCCGAAATTTTCATGAAAGGAAATGATAACATGTTGATCTTATGAGTTTATGACAAAATGCATACTAATTTCAAGTACAAAATGTTTTCTCTTCAAGATAAATGTGGTAATTTTTGTAAGCATCCTATTAGTCCTAATAAAGTGGCAATGGTGTGGCTTCTTCTAAGCCACACACTTGTCTAGTTAGGTGGCAAACGTGCATTGCAAGTTTCATTAGGTATAAGAAACTCACATCGATATTTAGAACGGGTATAATACCATACCCGAGTAATCCGATATCACTCGAAATTTAACTCTAGGTATAAATTCTCATTCTTTACCATTTCTAACCTTAACCATCTCTTTTCTCAGTCCCGGGCACTTCCTGGTCCCGGATTGGGTTTGGTTGTCTGGCTGGCCGTAGGGCCCGCAAGGTTACTATTCACCCGGCCTAAATTTTTTTTTTTATAGGTCCGTTGGGCCATCCTCATCATTGCTAAACTATTAGATTTTTAAAATTGTGATTGATAAAGCTCAAATTAATTTTTAACTAATTTTTAGGGTGTAACATTACCACCCACCTTAAAAAGAATTTTGCCCTCAAAATTCATTTGAAAATAATTTCAAAAGACAAATTCCAGAAATCAAACAAGGAATTCACACTCTATTCAAACAATTCAATCAAATTCTAAACATTCCTACCTTAGATAGAATTTTTAGGTGGTGACATCCTTTTAGCACTTGTGGTGAATACCCTACTTTGTTATTGTGGTTTGTTAGTTGGTTTTAAATGCCTATTTGGGCACTCCCAAATCTTGTGTCCGGCTTTTTGCAGAGATAGGACACATTTTGTCCTGCCAAGCAAGGTCTATTCCCGTGATCTTTTCCACATTTTGGGCATGGCCTCAACTCCTGTTGCCATTTATGCTTTTGTAGACTTGGTTGAAACCTTCTTTAAAGGTGGATCATCCTTATAGTCTTAGTCTTCAAGTGGCAGTCTTTTGCTAGAAGGGTCCTTAGCAGATTGGGCGACTGTTAACTCCTTGTTGGAGTCCTCTACATGACGGCACTTGTTTACCAAGGTTGCATAATCCCGATCTCTAAGAGTCCTATAGTAGCTTCAAGGTTCTCACGTAACCTTCCCTCATATTTCATGTACTTCCAAGCTTCATCAGGATTACACTGATAGATAATAGAAAACTTGCAAAGCTCTTCAAACTTAGTGTACTAGCTACAATCATAAACCCTTGCTTGAGTGACATGAAGTCCAACTCCTTTAGAAGCAGAAAATACTTGTGATAAAAAGCCTCCTTAAACACTTCCCATGTAACTTCAGCCTAAGAAGCTTTGAATAACCCCTTGGTGCCAAGCCACCAAAATTCTGCATCCGCTTTTAGCATGTAAGTAGCGAAGGACACTTTTTGGGTCTCCGTACAAGGAAGAACGAAGAAAATCTTCTCCATAGCTTTGCTCCATTCTTCTGCTTTGTTCGATCAAAAGCTCCTCGAAACGGGGAGGTTTTGCCTTCCTAACTCTGCGAACTTCTATAATTCTATGTACACTTCTCTCCTCCAGGGTTCCAACTGGATTTCCTTCGACATATCGATCCAACCTTTCTATCATCCTGTTGCTATAGCTTGTTTTCTCATGGCAGCCGCCATCTCATGAAAAGTTTCCATCATACCCGCTTCGTTTCTAGCACCGTTCCTAGTATGCCGATTTGAAGTCATCGGTTCCTGTCACACTAAACAAAAATTATTCAGTTGATCAGGCTCAATACCAAGATAAGTGTGGCAACAACCCACAACATTCCCAACCGAGTCATACACATTTATAGAATTATAATGCATGACATTTACAAAGGAAGCATAGCCAGTCCATTCCTTAAGGTCCTACTAGGATGAACCTCTGATACCATAATGTAACATCCTCCCAAGTACGACCTCATCCTTAAGGCATGGCATCGTAGTCGAGAGTTGTTACTTATAGATTTGCGGACCTTTCTTAATTATCTATAGCAAGAATTGATCGAATCGCATATTAACTGACTCGTGGTTCTATCAAAATATATTGCAAGAAATAACGTATTTATTTAATACAAGTCAAGTACAAAAGGAAGCTCTTCTATGAGCTTTAATCCACGTAGGTTCTTTACTACATTTATGAACATACATATATGTATAACTATGTACAATAGATATGAGTTCCCATAACTAAACTATAGAAACTACAATTTAGTCTTTCTTGTAGTTGCTTCACTATCCTCTGGAATCCACTTTGAAAGCTCTTGAGCTCTATGCTCCAAAGGATGCCCCTCTTGATTGCTCTTCACTCTAAGGACTCCCAATCACACACCAAACCTCCTCTAGGCAGAAGGAAGTCAGGGATCAAAGTGAAAATTGATGGAGGTTTGAGATTTTAATTGGTTAGATGTGTAGGTATTGATGAGTGGAATAACTTTGGTGAAGTTTGTAATTTTTGTAATTTTGGGCAAGTGTTTTGATGATTTGAAGTTAAAACTTGAGCTTATGAAGAAGACAACAATGGTGGCTGTTTTGCTCTTGTCTTGGCCGAAATTTTCATGAAAGGAAATGATAACATGTTGATCTTATGAGTTTATGACAAAATGCATACTAATTTCAAGTACAAAATGTTTTCTCTTAAAGATAAATGTGGTAATTTTTGTAAGCATCCTATTGGTCCTAATAAAGTGGCAATGGTGTGGCTTCTTCTAAGCCACACACTTGTCTAGTTAGGTGGCAAACTTGCATTGGAAGTTTCATTAGGTATAAGAAACTCACATCGATATTTTACCGAACAGGTAAAATACCATACCCAGTAATCCGATATCACCCGAAATTTAACTCTAGGTATAAATTCTCATTCCTTACCATTTCTAACCTTAACCATCTCTTTTCTCAGTCCGGGCACTTCCTGGTCCGGATTTGGGGTTTCGTTTCTGGCCTAGGACCCACAAGGTTACTATTCACCCGGCCTAAATTTTTTTTTTTTATAGGTCCGTTGAGCAATCCTCATCATTTCTAAACAATTAGATTTTTAAAATTGTAACTGATAAAGCTCAAATTAATTTTTAACTAATTTTTAGGGTGTAACATTACCACCCACCTTAAAAAGAATTTTGCCCTCAAAATTCATTTGAAAATAATTTCAAAAGACAAATTCCAGAAATCAAACAAGGAATTCACACTCTATTCAAACAATTCAATCAAATTCTAAACATTCCTACCTTAGATAGAATTTTTAGGTGGTGACATCCTTTTAGCACTTGTGGTGAATACCCTACTTTGTTATTGTGGTTTGTTAGTTGGTTTTAAATGCCTATTTGGGCACTCCCAAATCTTGTGTCCTGGCTTTTCAGGATAGGACACATTTTGTCCAGCCAAGCAAGGTCTATTCCCGTGATCTCTTCCACATTTTGGGCATGGCCTCAACTACTGTTGCCATTTATCCTTTTGTAGACTTGGTTGAAACCGCTTCTTTAAAGGTGGATCATCCTCATAGTCTTAGTCTTCAAGTGGCAGTCTTTTGCTAGAAGGGTCCTTAGCATCTGCCAAGAATTGATGACCTCATGGATCAATTACGTGGGGCAAGCATTTTTTCAAAGATTGACCTTAGATCAGGTTACCATCAGATTCAAGTTTGGGAGGGGGATATCCCCAAACCGCTTTTAGAACTCGATATGGACATTATAAGTATAGGGCGATGTCTTATGGATTGACCAATGCTCCGGCGGTATTCATGGATTATATGAATTGAATCTTCTGCCCGTACTTGGATAAATTCATAGTTGTCTTTATAGATGACATACTTATCTATTCGAAGACCGAAGAGGAACATGCGGAGCATCTTAAGGTTGTGTTGCAAATCCTAAGGGAGAGGAAGTTGTATGCTAAATTGTCAAAATGAGTTCTAGATGGGAGAGGTTAAGTTCCTTGGCCATGTGGTATCACAAGAAGGAGTCTCCGTAGATCCCAACAAAGTAGAATCAGTATTTCATTGGGGATAACCAACCATGGTGACTGAGATTCAAAGTTTCCTAGGATTAGTTGGATACTATAAGCAATTTATTATGGGCTTTTCCCAGCTAGCCTTACCTTTGACAAAGTTGACCCAAAAGAACGCTCAATTCAAGTGGATGCCAGAGTGTGAGAGTAGTTTCCAGGAGTTGAAGCAAAAGTTGACTATGGCTCCTGTATTGGTGTTTCCCGATCCCCATGAACCCTTTGAGGTTTATTGCGATGCTTCCAGGAAAGGGTTAGGGTGTGTGTTGATAAGCACCAAAACATGGTTGCCTATGCTTCATGGAGGTTGACCCATGACGTGAACTACCCAACTGATGACCTTGAGCTTGGAGGTGTGGTTTTTGCTCTAAAAATCTAGGAACACCATCTTTATGGTTTATAGTTCAATGTATTCTCTGATCATAAAAGTTTAAAATATCTTTTTGATCAGAAAGAGTTGAATTTGAGGCAAAGACGATGGATAGAATTCCTTAAGGATTATTAGTTCAGTCTGAATTACCATCCAGGCAAAGCAAACATTATGGCTGATGCATTGAGCAAGAAATCCCTGAGTGTAGCATGCCTGATGATGAAGGAAATAGAGCTAGTAGAAAGCTTTAAGAAGCTTAGCGTGGGTATGTTTGTGAGCCCTAAAGGTATGGTGTTAGGTCCAATAAGAGTAACGACAAGTTCAAGGAACAAATTCTGGCCGCACAACATGAAGATTGAGAATTTCAAGAGATTTTAGAATCGGCTCATACAAGGAAGTTACCAGAGTTTACTCAGGACCAGTGAGGTAGGATAGGGTATATGTACCTGCAAGTGGTAATCTTAGATAGGAGATATTAAAAGAGGCGCACAGAGGTGAATTCACCATACACCCTGGAATTAGTAAAATGTATGCAGATCTTAAGAGGATGTTTTGGTGGCCTGGGATGAAGAAAGACATAATGGAGTTCTGTTAGGAAGTACCTAACTTGTCAGAGAATCAAAATAGAACACCAAAAGCTGGCTGGGACCTTACACCCCTTAGAAATCCCAGAATGGAAGTGGAAAGTATCTCCATGGACTTTGTAATGGGTTTGCCAAGGATGTCATCAGGTCATGACGCTATATGGGTTATAGTGGATAGATTGACCAAGTCTCTCATCTTACCCATCAAAGCTAGTTATCCCCTGGATAATTTAGCTTCTTTGTACATTCAAGAAATAGTGAGACTACACGGTATTCCTTCTTCAATAGTTTCCGATAGAAATCCCCATTTTACTTCAAGATTCTGGGAGCTTTCCAAAGGTCATTTGGAACTAAACTTTGCTTAAGTATGGCCTATCACCCCCAAATGGATGAACAAACCGAACGCACCATAGACTTTGGAGGATATGCTGAGAGCATGTGTGATTGAGTAGAAGGGAAGTTGGGATAAATTGCTTCCATTGGTGGAGTTTGCTTATAATAATAGCCATCATGCTAGTATTGGCATGGCCCCATATGAAGCTATATATGGAAGGAAAAGTCAGTCTCCATTGTGTTGGTACGATTTGGGGGAAGCAGGATTGTTAGCACTCGATCTCAGTTAATCAGACGACGGAACAAATCCAGAAAATCAAGGATAAAATCCTCGCCGTGAGAGTCGTCAAAAGAGCTATGCAAATAACAGAAGGAAGCCTTTAGAGTTTCAGGAGGGAGAACACGTATTCCTGAAGGTCACACCCACTATGGGAGTAGGTAGAGCTTTAAAGGTCAAAAAGTTATCACCTAGGTTTATAAGCCCTTTTCAAATCCATCGATGGATTGGGTCAACTGCATATCAAATAACCCTACCCCCACCTTTATCCAATCTTCAAGATGTCTTCCATGTATCTCAACTTAGAATGTATCACCCAGACCCAAACCATATCATTGAACCCGAATCTATACAATTACGGATGATTTAACGTTTCAAACGCCTCCCACTCAGATCGTGGATAGAAAAGTTAGGCAATTGAGGAATAAATAGATGCAAGCTAGTAAAAGTAGCTTGGGTGGGCTAGGGAATGAAGATTTCACATGGGAGTTAGAGTCAACCATGAAGAAAGATTATCCAGAATTGTTTCAGGTACGAAATTTTGAGTACAAAATTTTTATTAAAGTGGGTGGTAATGTAACATCCTAGTTCTTTCTTTAAAAATTGATGGAGGAATGGTTAATAAGAATATTAAGATTCTGACAAACGTATTTGTGATGAACCACCTATGATCGAGCACAAAAAAAAAAAGAAAAAAAAAGATGAATAGTGTTATGTGGGCCCTACAGGCTCGTTAAATCCAAAACTTGAGATTCGGGATCCAAAGGTGCCTGAAATTAGGAAAACATGGGAATAAGGTTAGAAATAGTTAGAAATGAAAATTTTATGCTTAGAATTAATTTTCGGGTAATATTGATTTTATCAGGTATGGTTTTTGCCTTTGGGAAATTTTGGAGTGTAATTTTTAACACCAAAAGATATTTCCATCATCACCAATGGATAATATCTATCCATTTAGGACATGTGGAAGGCCAAGATTTAATCTTGGAATCCAAGATTAAATCTTAGCCATCCATTTTGCTTTATTACACAAATGATTGCTTTATCACATAATATCTTCATGCATTAAATATAAAGAAACCAAGTCACAAACTTCTTCTCCAAGCTAGAAACCTATCTCGGCCAACAAGGAAAGAGAAGAGCAGCCACCATTTTCATCTTCAAGAGCTTGATCTTGAGTTCTAAGCCCAAAAACACTAGCCTAGAGTTGTTGAAACCTCAAAGTTCCTTGATTAAACTTGTTCTACACCTTGATCTCTAAAAATCTAACCGAACAAAATCTCTATTCTTCATCAAACCTTGTCTTGTTACCTCACACCTCACTAATTTAAGAAGGGTTTGAAGTTGGTTTGGGAGCTTTGGAGTGGAAGGATTCAAGCTTGGATCATCTTGGAGCCAAAGATCCACTAAGTTGCTAAAAGTAGGGTTTTAATTTCTTTTTCTTGTCAAATTTATTCTGATGTGTTTTGATAGAGCCAAGCCCAAAATTTCTGGTTATGTGGATGATATTATGTTGATATTGAAGTATTAATTTTGGTAGTGGATTTGGGTTGTTAGAGTATGATTGTTGTTAAAGGAAATCTTGACTAGGTTGCTGGATTTTTGGCTTTCCTGAAGCAGCAGTTATGCACAAATATTTTGGTACAGTTATGGTAGTTTCATGAGCTATAAAAATTATATGTTGGAGTTAACATCTTAAAATAACTACATGAATTTTCTTGGGTGTTGATTTTAAGGTTTACTACCTCAAAAAAATTAAAAACCGAAATGAGACTAATGCTGTCTTGATTGTTGAAAATGAAGCAATAAGATTGTCCAAATTTATTACCATAGAAAATGATTGAAATAGCCCTTGACATTTTTACAAGAAGTTAACAACATATTGAAGTATCACCATAAATTTTTCGTGCATTGATTCAATCATTTGCTAGGGTTAAAAATTATGAGAGCTCTGTCTGATTTGTGAATTGGTGGCCCCTAACCACTAAATTTGTACATTTTGCTGAAGGAGTTAGAGTGCTCTATTTGTTTTGAAATTTTTACAGGGCCTCCTAGACACATTGGAGTGTCATGGAGAATTTCTATGGCCCTTTGAATCAACTAGGTGTAGGGCAAATAAATTTTTCTACTTAAGGACAAATTCTCCTGATATGTTGGAATGAATTACAAATGTTGATTTAGTACTATAATGACTTGTAATTCAACTAGGATGTGAATGAATGCATACTATGAACTCTAATGATTGATTTATGAGAAAAGAATAAGGATTACATTGTGCATGAATGCATATATATGGTTTATGCATGCCTTGGGGAAAGAGAAAGTACTTGATATACTTATATGAGAAAGAATTTATACATTTCACTAGGGCATGTTTGAACATATGGGGAAAAAGAGACAAGGCTTAGATGGGATAGAGAGGGAAGGCAAGAGTAAGGATTTCCCAGAAAAATTTTATGAGTCGGTAGATGTATCGGCTAGGAGTAGAACTATGAGTGATTCGGAAATGGAAAAAATGAAGTCCAATGATCACGGATAGGAATGAGCTCATGTCCTAGTTTATTGTCCTTTGTGGAATTATCAAATGCAGATATATCTTTATGTGGAATTAATCCTTCCCTATGTTAATAAATGGAGGAAAATACATGGAATTAGGCTTATGGTTCCAAATAATAGTACATGACTTATTACAGTGGTGACATTCTAAATTTGCATGATTTACATATTTTAGCATTGATGCCTATAACTTGTGTATGGATGTTTTATATGAATGAATTCATTATCTATATTCTGGATAGTATCTGAGGGAACTACCCTACTGAGAATTTTATAGTATTCTCACCCCAGTTGTATGTACTTGTATTACTCAGATTTAATAGATGTTGTCATTGGTATTCTTCCTTGATTCGCCAGGTGTGGCAGTATGATCGGCCCTTGACTCCTTGTATGCCGTAGGTTACTCTCAGTTCGTGTGGATGTGTTTTTTGGCCGCTCCTTTAGTGCGTCAGCTTTTACTATGGAGTTTGACCCCGCTTTCCCTACGATGGTGTGCCTCTCCATATGGCACACCCTGTATTTGATACCTACCTACTCACCAGCACACCCTCCAGATGCACCCGCCTCTTCATCATCATCCTCAGACTCGGACCAATCGAGGGTCCTGACGCCCTGGGCGGGTGAGGCTATCATACCGATGGCCAATGGCTTCCTATAGGAGGACGCGACGTCTTTAGGGATTTTTGTCTTATGCATAGTAGTAGTATAGTGTTAGTACTTTTCCAGGAGTGATGTATTATTATTCGTTTCTAGGTCCGTTTGTATCTATATGTGTTTTTGTTGGACCGGATACTAGAGCAGGCTAGGTTTTGGATGTTGACTAGTCCTTTTGATATGGGTTCCCTGACTAGATTAGGAGTTAGCCGGTTCGTTGTGAGTATGATGTATATATTGAGACTTATAACTAATGTTATGTACGAGAAGACAACCTTTGAAACATATATTGTCTAAAGTACTTTATTGCTTTATATCTCGACTAGTATAGAATATGAACGTCAATAATACTATGCTAATTACTATGTTAATACTCGAATAGAATGTGGTAATTAGGAAGGTGTTACATTATGGTATTGAGGACTATCCTCAGCTTGAAGATTGGACCGATTATGTTTCCGTAGGAATTGTCATGCATTATGATGTATATATGCTTATATGTGTTTATGACCTTGGTTAGGAATGTTGTGGGTTACAAGCCATACTTAGCTTGGTATTGAGCCTAATCAACTCAATATTTTGTTTTGTGTGATAGGAATCAATGACTTCAAATCGGCAAACTAGGAGCGGAGCGGGAAATGACGCAGAAATGATGAATACCTTTTGTGAGATGGCCATGGCAATAAGAGAACAAGCTGCAATTGCTAATCGAATGATGGAAAGATAGAACCGCAATGAGGAGAACAGTTGCAGCCAAGGAAATTAAGTGGATGGGGAATACAGAAATTTGCTGAATTTAGAAAGGCAAACCCCCCGCCTTTTCGAGGAGCTTTTAACCTTTGTAAAGCAGAAGAGTGGATCAAGGCAATGGAAAGGATTTTCTTAGTTCTGCCTCACAGAGATTCAAAAGGTGGCTTTTGCCACCTATATGCTAGAAGCAGATGCGGAATTTTGGTAGGTTAGTACTAGGGAATTATTCGAAGCTTCCCAAATGGGTCAGCTACTTATCAAATAGCCCTACCCCCGCCTTTGTCCAATCTTCATGATGTCTTCCATGTATCTTAACTCATAATGTATCACCCAGACCCAAACTATATCATTGAACCCGAATCTATATAGTTACGGATGATTTAACGTTTCAAACGCCTCCGCTAAGTCGTGGGTAGAGAAGTCAGGCAATTGAGGAATAAATCGATGCAACTAGTAAAAGTAGCTTCGGGTGGGCCAGGGAATGAAGATTTCACATGGGAGTTAAAGTCAACTACGAAGAAAGATTATCCGGAATTGTTTCCAGGTACGAAATTTTGAGTACAAAATTTTTATTAAGATGGGTGGTAATGTAACATCCTTGTTCTTTTCTTTAGAAATTGATGGAGGAATGGTTAATGGGAATATTAAGATTCTAATAGACGTAGTTGTGATGAGAACGACCCTATGATCAAGCATAAAAAAAAAGGAGATGAATAGTGTTTTACAGGCCCTCCAGCACGTGGTTAGCCAAAACCTAGATTCGGGACTTGAGGTGCCCGAAATTAGGAAAACATCAGAATAAGGTTAGCCATCCATTTTGCTTTATTACGCAAATGATTGCTTTATCACATAATATCTTCATGCATTAAATACAAAGAAACCAAGTCACAAACTTCTTCTCCAAGCTAGAAACCCATCTCGGCCAGCATTTTAATCTTCAAGAGCTTGATCTTGAGTTCTAAGCCCAAAAACACTAGCCTAGAGTTGTTGAAACCTCAAAGTTCCTTCATTAAACTTGTTCTACACCTTGATCTTTACAAATCTAACCGAACAAAATCCCTATTTCTCATCAAACCTTGTCTTGTTACCTCACACCTCACTGATTTAAGAAGGGTTTGAAGTTGGTTTGGGAGCTTTAGAGTGGAAGGATTCAAGCTTGGATCATCTTGGAGCCAAAGATCCACAAAGTTGCTAAAAGTAGGGTTTTAATTGCTTTTCTCGTCAAATTTATTCTGATGTGTTTTGATGGAGCCAAACCCAAAATTTCTAGTTATGTGGGATGATATTATGTTGATATTGATGTATTAATTTTGGTTGTGGGTTTGGGTGGTGTTAGAGTATGATTGTTGTTAAAGGAAATCTTGACTAGGTTCCTGGATTTTTGGCTTTCCTGAAGCAGTAGTTATGTACGAATTTTTTGGTATAGTTATAGGTAGTTTCATGAGCTATAAAAATTATATGTTGGAGTTAACATCTTAAAATAACTACATGAATTTTCTTGGGTGTTGATTTTAAGGTTTACTTCCTCAAAAAAATCAAAAACCGAATGAGATTGATGACGTCTTGATTATTGAAACTGAAGCAATAAGATTGAAGTTAATAACATATTGAAGTATCACTGTAAATTTTATTATGCATTGATTCAATCATTTGCTAGGGTTAAAAATTATGAGAACTCTGTCTGATATGTGAATTGGTGGCCCTGACCACTAAATTTGTACATTTTACTGAAGGAGTTAGAGGCTCCGTTTGTTTTGAAATTTTCAGGGCCTCCTAGACACATTGAAGTGTCAAGGAGAATTTTTGTGGCTCTTGAATCGACCAGGTGTAGGGAAAATAAATTTTCCTACTTAAGCAGATCTCCGATATGCTAGAATCTGGATTACAAATGTTGATTTAGTATTATAATGACTTGTAATTCAACTAGGATGTGAATGAATGCATACTATGAACTCTAATGATTGATTTATGAGAAAAGAATAAGGATCACATTGTGCATGAATGCATATATATGGTTTATGCATGCCTTGGGGAAAGAGAAAAGTACTTGATATACTTATATGAGAAAGAGATTTATACAATTCACTAGGGCATGTTTGAACATATGGAGAAAACAGAGACAAGGCTTAGATGGCATAGAGAGGGAAGGCAAAAGTAAGGACTTCCCTGAAAATTTTATGAGTCGGTAGACGTATCAGCTAGGAGTAAAACTGTGTGATTCGAAAATGGAAAAAAATGAAGTTCGATGATCACGAGGAATGAGCTCATGTCCTAGCAGTCTATTATCCTTTATGGAATTATCAAATGCAGATATATCTTTATGTGTAATTAAGCCTTCCCTGTAACACCCTAATAATTAACCCAATACACCTAGGTTGTATCTGATTAATTACTAGATTTTACTCTTTGCTTCAGTTCTTTTAATCATATTTTGAAAATACTTAGTGAAATTACGAGCCATTTTTTTTAAAACATAATTGAAAACGTGAACCGCGCATAATGTGAACGATTCAGCGGAATATAAAAAGACATATTAGAATTTAAATATATCACATAACATCACATTGGCTCCATCATATAACATCCATAATTACTTAACAATAGATATTTTGCCTACCAACGAGTTAAGCTAGGTGTAGGCAATCAAACCAACATAAATAGTATATGGTTGGAAAAATATCCATTAACAGCACCTACTAATAACACTTCAGAGATAGGAATAGATATCCAAGCTCACGTGCAAAGTTTAGTGATACATTCCTTAAGGATAATAAGCTGGTTCACCAGATCAAGTACATCTACCAGGTGAGAGCATCAACGGGAATCACGAATATCACCATCACTTTCTGAAGACGAGATGGAAAGAAAAGAAGAGGAGTGAGAAACTTATAAAGAATCTCAGGGTACTCACCTCATATGCATCGTGTCATCATCATCGTCCTCAGGAACCTCGGGGTTATTATGAAATAGTGAGCATGCTAAGATTGATTTATTAAGTTCGAAAATATACTTTACCGAGATTCGTCGATTTTAATCATGCGTCTTATAATGCATCATAAACTTAGCATGTCATGTTTATAATGAACTTTTCCTTTCATATATAATAACATAGTTATGCGTAAAACCACATCATATTCCTCATCATCATTTCATAATACTATACATATAGAACATCATATTTCTCATCATCATCTCATAAATACTATGTATAGCAGAACATCATATTCACATAATTCATTTACTTAGTTTCTTAGGTGACTTAAAGTTACTTTCATCATCATTTTCCTGGGCCACCCTATACTCCACCCTTTTGGAAGTAATCTATTATGAGCTCATACCTTACTAGTCGTCACTAGCATATACTTATCCCTTTTG
>JAMLFY010000947.1:0-20000 GCA_030441495.1 Dalbergia oliveri
TCCTTATCTCTTCTGTTTATAGAGAGATACACGATTCTTACTAATTAGGAAAATTATATTCGACATTTTAAAAACAAAATCTTTCAAAATTTGAAAAAAAAATTCGAATATGATTTGATAATATCCAATATATTTATCAGGAATTTAAATTTATATTATCTGATAATATAAAAGAAATCACATATATAATATAGATAATATATCTCATATATATCCGTATATTAAAAATTCAAATTCTTAAACAACCCTAATCCGTTTGCTATATTCTTAGTGTGCAATCCAATAGGTTTATATTACCTTGGCAGTAGGCCCAATAGTTCACGCCTACAAGTCATAAGTTGCATCTAGTTAGACATTATGACTGACCTAAGTAATAATAGATTAAAAGTCCATATTAACTTAATCAATCGAATATGTCATAATCTTTTTGTCATATGATATCTAATTTGAACATAAGACATGGGCAATGTCATCCTTATATTGTCCAAATATAATTTCTTGATCTTCAGTAGACTGATAAATCAAATGACATTAATGACTCCTTCAGTTCATTTGAGCACGGTCATGCATTCTGGGTCTCACTTATTGAACGACCCAATAGATATCGCTCTCAAATAAAGGGACAAATCTTATCTTGTTTAGTCACTATCCTCTGCATAAATTGCATTATATTCAACCACAATATTTAGAATTATCCAGTTAAAAATAATGTTTGATTATGTCAAAACATAATACTCTTTATGTAGGAAACCATGTAAACTCAGGTATGAGGATTTACTGACATAACTACTTTGAGAATCACTTATAATATTAATCCATGTAGTGATTTCATAACGGGTCTATCCAGGATCTTGTTCTTTAACGAATACCATAAGCTTAATTTTGTACCATACACATAATTATTTCACAATTATCAATTAAGCTTATACTAGTCTTACATCATAATATTAATGATCAACTAGGGATATATTTATTATTATATGTAACATGTCAACATAATAATAATAAAAATGAAATTGAATAATAGTGGAAGAGGTAAGTATGAGCACAACTCGAATCAAGTTGAAAGAGGGAGATGAAAAGGCAGTATGAGAATAAAATAATAACCAGGGTCATTGAAGAACCCAAGGCTTTTTAGAGGATACTAAGATGAAAAGGACTAGTGTTAATGGTGGAAAAGTAAAAGAGTAAAATTTGCAAAGTAAAGGTGTGGGGAAGATGCATCAAAGACGAGAATGCATAAGATGAAAAAGGAACAAAGAGGAGAAAAATTAGGAAGAAAAGGAAAGGAAGATCTTTCAGAGCCTAATGCCATGCTGCAAGTGAGCTTTCTTGGTGGTGGAAACTATGAGAGCTTTGATACCATGTTGAAAGATATAGTCAGAGCCAAAGATTGAAATGAAAATATAGAAAAAAGAGTAAAGAAACTTCAAATTAAAGCATGAAATGAATTATTATTTCTTTGTATTGAATGTACGTGGATCATAATTATAAAAACCGAACCGGACCGGCCGATTCGGATTGGAAACGGTGTACGCCACTTATCCAGTTCAATTCTTCAATCAGACCAGACAAGCATCGAACCGATCAAACCTTGGTCAAAGTTGGAGTTAACCGCGGGCGAACCGACGAGCGGAGTCGAACCGTGGATCAAACGGAGTTGACCACGTCCATTTGAGTTGACCGCTTCCTGTGCATTGGAAATTTTGAAATAAATTCCAAAACCAATACCCAACTTGCCAAGCATGGGCTGCGCCTCAACCACCAAGCCAAGTGCTCTTTTAATATATATAGTGTCATGAAATATATATATATTACACCCTTAGTTACCTCAATTTATATATTTATATAGTTATTTAATTAAATCTGGTTCAACTAATGATCCACTAGTTGAACCAATGACCTAGTGACCCGATGCCTTGGCCAAGTCGATCATCGGTTCGGTTTTGATTACTATGACGTGGATATATATACACATATGCTACAACACATGAATGACAAAGTGCCTTGAAAGATATAGCAAAATAAAATCCGAATTAAATCTGCATAAACAAAATATTCTGCTCGCTCTCTGATATTCCTCTGACTCTGGTTGAGGCAAAAGTCCCGGGATTTAAGGGAGAAGATTGTGCCCATGATGGATGGAGAGTTTGAATCCCCACATGGGTGTTACAATTGTTGCAAGATAGCTGCTAGAGGGGAAGAGCTAGCATCCAAGTTAGGGGATCGGTGATTAGTGACTAATCGAACTAAAGTTGGTCGGATCACAAATCCCCTAAACTCGGGCACGTAAGGACAAAGAGGCTGAGATTCAATTTCAAAAAAGAGAACAAGGTAATGACGGAGGATATTTTTTTATAACTATATGACTGGAAAAAAGGGTTAACATTGAGCCTTTATCATTTTACTACATTGAGCCTTTATCGTTTTACCTTAGTTGTGGATATTCTCCCTAAACATATCTAAGAGTCTATGCCACAATGCATGTTATTGACATAGTCCTAAGTGAAGAACTGAGAAGGAAATTAATAGAAAGTTGGAGCTGTGGATACAAGTTTTTAGAGATACAATGCTTCTATTTTAGTAGAAACTGGATTCACGTTGTTGTGCTTTTGACAAACAAAATAAACAATTAATGCAAAATAAACAACTAGCATATTTTCGTTGTAAAAATAAGATAATATGACATCATAGAAATGATTTAGTGAAAGTGATCGAAATGATTGGAAACCAAATAACTATGCAATGGAAAGAAAATATTATTTATTGATAATTAATTGATAGTAATATTCGAAGCGCGGTCATCCTCAACCTCCATCTTGCCTGCACTGTAACGAAGATGAACACCTCCTTCACTGTTTGCGTGACTGTCCGAGGGCTTGGCGTGTTTGGTACTGCTTGGGGCTCTCAACTCTTCCTTTTTGTAGAAAAATAATTTTATGACATATTTCGAAGATTGAGCAGGTACACGTTAACGAGTGTGTAACCTATGATAAGCCTGAACCCTAGTTAAGCTAAATGAGCTGTTGCATGCCTAGTGATCACGCGTTGAGTTTCCAATGGCCGAATCAATTAACTACATGAAGCTCACTTGCTACTGAGGCATCTTCATTTAAGAGAACAGTGAAGTCTTCCACAATTAAGCCGATCAATTATGTAACACCCTAATATTTAACCCAACATGCTTAGAACGCATTTAAGTTAATTATTAGAGTTTACTCTTTTGTTTCAGTCTTTGTTTTTAACTCCTGAAATTACTTTAGTAAAAATACAGGTAAAATTTTTTTTTTTTTGAACTTCAAGAGTAAAACGTGAGCCGTGCGTACTAAGAAAACTTATCATATGTCTCACACACATAGAGGAGAAACAAAATAATTCACGGCACGCATACAATACAAACACAACAATCTCGTGAACATAAGCACATCATCATATATATTTATAGCATAAG
This sequence comes from Dalbergia oliveri, assembly GCA_030441495.1. Lineage (NCBI taxonomy): Eukaryota > Viridiplantae > Streptophyta > Magnoliopsida > Fabales > Fabaceae > Dalbergia > Dalbergia oliveri. Next base: position 3,452 of record JAMLFY010000947.1, read on the forward strand.
TATTAACCGTTCCACGTCACGCATCAAAATAAACTACTAAAAGATATCATGCCCACCAACAGAGGTTGGGCTAAGTATAGTCATTTGGAAAAGTCATAAATAGTATGTGGATGAAAACTAAAACAATCTACTAAAACCTCTCCTCCCACTACTCCTACTGGGGCACACCTAGAGTAGATAGCCTCTAACAAAATATCAAAAGAAGGCTACCCTCTCCATGATATGCACAAGCGCTCCAAGAGATCCACCATCTACATCTACAAACAACGCTCCCGAGAGGGAGGCATGTAGCCGAGTACATGAGCAAGGTCGGGAGGAGTAGCAAGATGACCCACATGATAAACATAAGCTCTCCACGTGGACGAGTGGCTCCCCTACGAGTGTGATGGGTTCCTCTCATGGGCTCGACAGAGTAGCCTCCCTGTCACTACTACTTCCCACCTCCATGGGAACGGTGGGTGCGGAATCTCCCAAAGAGTGATGGGACGGTGACTCCTGATGGGTTAGACCATGGCTCCGCAGGATGAGGTGGAGATCGAGGCATGTAAGCAAGGAAGTCACGGATGGCTAAGTGGCAGGGTGGCCACGAGGGAAGATAGGGGGCATAGGATCACCTTTCATAACCATTAATTTCTTGAGTATAAAGGATCATCTCTTTGGGTCACCTCACATAACCATTAATTCCTAGAGTCTAGAGGTCATTTCCATGTTTTATGTCACCTTTAATCTTATCAGGTTATTTAGATATGCAAACATGAACATATAATTTAGCCATCATCATAACTTATCATTTAACATTACATGCTCATAAACTTCATAATTTATCTAAGTCCACAAATTTGGCAGAAATTCTGCAGGATAACGTCTAGGAACGGATTTTCCCCAAATTTGCTCCATGTCATAAAACATATCAATCATGGATCTTAATTATCCATTTATAATCACAACCTGCCACAAATCATCATGTAATTGATTACATAAGCATGCATCACAATCTTTGCATATATCCATAAGCATGTTATCATCAATATCTCATTGAAAAGTAAACATGCTCCTACCCAATATGCTGAAATGAAGGACCAAACTCAGCTAATGCATATGCCACGTTCAATAGGATATATACAACATAATAATAATCATTACTTGCATAATTCAAGAATCAAGCATGCATAGTCATCAATACATAATCTTGCACAATTATTTCAAGTCATTTAATCTCCAAACAAATCATATAAACTTAGCTTTCATAACATATCAATCACATCAATATCACCAAGTTATTGATAATTACACTTTAGTCCCAAAGGGGTCAAACTGCAATTTCTTAAAGTTTGTGAGTCAAAGTATAGATTCCCCCTTTCAATACATTTTCTTAAAGTAATGGTTCATAAAATTAATTTACACTTTTAAGAGACACACACTACTTAGAAATCATTTAAATCCATCATAAAAACCATCCGGGGCCATTGGCCAAATTTTATTAGATTTTAGGGGTCGAAGTGCATTGTTTCACATTTTTTACACTTAGCAAGTGCCAATGCTTTTAAAACTTTTTCTAAACATCAAAAATGGTATTTTGAATACATGGACACATTCAAAATCATTACTAACTCTAATTAAATCCATTTGGCCAAAATTTCAGAATGATAGTTTAAAGCATAACTTTTCGCATTTTGTATAACGATCAAACCAACACTTGTAATTATTCTTTTAAGCACCCAAGACACTAAAAATAATTTTTACAACAATTATTAATAAATTTTATGTATGTGAACAGTAACCAAGTGGTGAACAGTGCTGAAACAGGAGTGAATAGTGCTAACAATTACTATTTTATAAGTTTTAGGAAATTACATTTTTTTATCCTTTCTAATTACTAATTTTTCCTAAAATGCTAAAAATAATTTTTACAACACTTATTAATGATTTTTATGCACATGAAAAATAACCTACAGTAGTGAATAGTACATAATAGTAATGAACAATACCAAAAATTAAAATTTCAAAAGCTTTGGAAAAATTATATTTTTGAGCCTTTCTAATTACTAGTTTTTTTCCCAAAAGCCATTTTAAAACATCTAAGGTACATAAAACAATTTTTAACAAATTTTTAACCATGTGAACTATAGTGAATAGTAATGAACAGAAATGAACAATGCCCAAAAATTAGAATTACAAAATAGGTTATAAATTGCATTCTTAAACTTCTCTTGTTACTAGTTTTTCTCAAAAACCATTCTAAGATATCAAAGACACATGAAACAATTTTTAACACATTTTTGACCTTATGAACAGTGACCTAGTAAACAGTGGTACACAGGTAATGAACAGTAACAAAAGTAATAAAAATTCAAAAATTGTAGAAATTACATTTTTGTCTCTTTTAAATTCTTATTTCTTTTAAAATTTCTTTGTACACTCAAGACACAAGATTCAATTATCAAAATAAAATAAAACCAACTTTAAACGCAATATCATCATATGGCCAAAATTCATATATGAATGTGTGTCCATGATCAAAATTTCCATTTAAGACAAAGTGGACAAGCCTTGAGCTTTAAAGACTTAGGTGATGGTTAGAATCATAAACATGTCATGCAACTCATTTTGAGTCTTTAACATTTATGGTGACAACTTGAAAATATAAACATGACATGCAAAACATTGAAACATAAACATGAACATGCAAGATTTGAAACATAAATATGAATGCAAGTCCATTTTTACATCTTATTAAAGCTCATCAACTCAAGACTTTAAAGAGTGAAACTTGCAATCCCATAAATCTCAACACAATGAAAATAAGTTTTAGAGTCCTTCATTCCAATGGTTCAAAAAACCTCATTTCTTAGACTCATCATTAAACTCAAAGACAACAAAGAAATCAAATGATCATTCTTTAACCTTTTTCTTTCAAAAGCAAATGATCAAACTTTGGACTCTAGAGGTCATGAACATGGAACTATCATCATCAAGCCATAGTCTTGACCTCCAACAAAGAAACCAAAACTGAAAAAGAAAAAGAGAAAATAAGAGGAAGAACATAAAATAAAATCCCTACCAAGATGGTTTCTTGTTTGCAAGAGTGAAAGCTTGGTTTTTTATGAAGAAAGGAGAAGAAAAATCTTCTCTTAGGGACAAGTGAAGTTTCGGCCAAGAGGGAAAGAAATGGGAGGAGGATTTTTCTTGTGTATGGGGATGGAAAGGTTAGGTGTTTAGGAGTTGATCTATGATGGTGGTGTGGTGGTTTAATGTTCGTAGGTTGAATATAAATCAAGAATAGAGGTTCTTGAAGGTTGAAGATGAAGAAGAGGAAAGCTTGAGTTGAGAGAAGAATGAAAGTGTTTTTTTTTCACAAGTCTTGATGAGCAAGACTTCACAAAAAAAAAGTGGATAGTAAGAATGAGAGTTTTTGTGAGTGTTGAAAAATAAAAATGAGAGGGAAATGGTGTGGCCGCCGGCCACATAGAGGTTTTAGGGGGAAATTTCATTTTATTTGGATGTGGGAATTAAGGTTTTTAGGTCATTATAATTAGGAGTTTGGTTAGAAATTGATAATTTGATGTTATGAGTTGTAATGTGGTGATTAAGACTTTTAAGACATGTTTAAGAAGTAGCCTTGATTGTTTAGTTGAGTCAAACTTGATTAATTTGAAATTCAAACACCAACATCGTTCCTAATCTTTAGGAAAAAGAGAAAAAGTGCTTTTTGTCTCTACTTTATGCTTTTTGGTCTCATAAGAATTCTTTAAATAAGAAAGGGGTTTAAACTTTCCTCAAGCAACCTTGGACCTTAATTAACCTCAAATAATTATCTTGACTCAAGATTAATAAATAAAATTAATTTATCTTTCATTATAGCCTAATATTGCCTATGTTTCCTTAATTACTCTAATTAAGCTTTAATTAGTACTATCTAGGAACAAAATGGTAATTTTACACATAAACCCCCTAGGACCTCAGGACCATTCCAGATATCACATATATCCTATAATTAACTTTCCCAACTCCCAGGTGATGGTCGGGTTTTACCATCACTCAATCCCTGGTTAAATTACCTTAGGAGCGTTTTGGTAATTTTGCGCACGGAAAAACTATCTACTATCATCCAAAACACATTTAGTCCCCTTTAAATATCAAACTAAACCCTCAAGAAAGTCAGGTCCATCCGATTTCAGGAAATGACTCTTAGTATTTTGGTCATTTTGCACTGATTAAAAATCAGGGCGTGTTACATACATCAAACACCACCAAGCTATATGGAAAAATTGTTAAACCTTCACTTTAATAAACAAGCCAGGTTCAGGAATGCATTTAAAGATTTGAGCCCAAGGAAATCAAGAATGGCTCAATTAATTTGCACAATCTATAACCATGTTCATAAACAATTTTGAACTTGAGATTATATGAGTATTACATTGAACCACCAAAAACTAAACATCGGTGCTGCACTTATTTAAGTTCCAATGGAGACACCTGCACACACCATAATTTCTGTAATTTTCTTGTTCAATATTGCTGCTGCTTCTCTGTATACAATTTGAGGATTATCTGCCGAACTTGTTCACCCCTTAGTATCGGCAGTTATTTGCTGCAAACATTTCATAACATACGAGAAAGAAGGGCGATTCCAGGGTTCACTACAGCAGCAACAGATAGTCAATAGAATCATACTAACACATTTTGTGATAAATAACTTGGAAATGTGGGTTGCCCAAATTTCAGATATTACAAAAAGTGCACGAATCTGTTATATTTATATAATCTACTTACTTAGCCCAGCAGAGCTCAATCAAGGCAGCCACTTGAGGATTCACATGGCTTGGAATCTCTAGCCTTTTGCCCATAAAACCAACAGCTGCAACAACCTGCACTAATGGTATTCCAATAGTCAAGTCGAAGCCACTTGATGCATGAAATAAAACACGATGTATGCGCAGACACACTAGCTAAAAGAGACCAAAGCAGACACTTAAATAGAGGAGCTAACATATATTGCCCTGGCCATCTGAAAAGCCTCTTTTCCAGCGTATCCCCATAATCTTTGGATGTGAGACTAATCCCTTCGACCAAGTGATATAGCTCAGCCCTCTCACAAGTGTCGTCTCCAAGACTAAAAATAAAAAGCAAATGGCAAATTAAATAACCTGTGAAGGATTTAATTCTTTCCATGGTTGTTCGAGGGTCACTAGTTCCCACAAGATTACACCAAAGCTGAATACATCGCATTTTTCATTTGATGGTTCGCCTCGGATGACTTCTGGTGCCATCCATTCTGGCTGATCATGTTCAGAAGGGAAAAAAGGGATTAATTTAGAATGTGAAAACAACAAAGAATTGTTGCATATAAAAAAAAGCTAATGCAATCAAACATAATTTTTCTTTTCAGTCAATGGATATAACTTACAGTCCCGGCTGCAGTTTTAGATGACAGGAATGTGTTTGCCTTTGTTCGTGAAAGGCCAAAGTCACATACCTGATGTAAATATTACAACAAAAATCAATGTCAATATCCTCCCATCTGTAGATTCATTAATCCAAAAATTTGAATGTGAGGACTCCAAGTGTAACAATGAGTAAATAACATTAATCATCAGAAAAAGGAACAGCCTAGGTGCCTGTATCTTCCTAGTGCAAGCAATAGCATTCTAAGAGCTGTTAAGTGTTAATAATTTAGTGTACTAGTGTCAACTGGGGAACAGCTAGATGACCCTTTCATCCATCTAATGTCATTGACATAAAACATAGACGACACAAGAACAGCAAGAGCTCACCCATTCTTTGTTTTATTCAAAGGGGGAATCCAGATGTTCCTCTCTAATTTTTGTAATCATGTTATTCCAACCAGAAAGGACAAGTGTCCTCAAATGAAGAAAATGGAGAAGTTGACTTACTAGCTTACTCAACTCAACTTGTGCATTAAGAGAATTATGAAATATTTGCACTAGAGAGGTAATACATACAGCTCCTAACAATTTGATAATTTTAAAACCCAGTAATATACAATCTATCATCCTGTCAATAAAAATTTGATAAGTAACATAACTAATAAATAGTAGGCAATGAAAAAGTTTGTCACCGGATACATCTCAACCAGTTCAGATGAAACCCTCCCTTGATTTTTGCCCATAGTGACAGTTCTTGGACAAGTGTTACCAAGATTTTGGTTTGATCTCATTTGTAATGAGAAGAACATTTTATATGTAGTCTACCTAGATCTCAAAATATCTCACTATTCTCTATTGTGGCCAGACAATTCAAATTTCTCCAAAAGCAGGTACTGTATTAGAGACTTTCTCCAAATTTCTCTGTTATTCTCTCTGTTCTGTTTCCATAGGGCAATTTCCCATCCATTATTTCTCTGACTTAGCCGGAAGACACAGATGAGAGGTTTCCATTAAACCACTCAACCATCCATAATCCCATTATCCAATCCTTTTTTTTCTGCATCGGGGCTGCAGGCTCTGTAATTGTTCCTGCCCAGGTTTTAATTTTTATTTCTGCACCCATTATCTGATTCAGGGTGATGGTAGCCGGAGGATCATCCCGAGATTCAACAAGAGTTACTAATAGGACAGATCCTAGTTAGAAGTATTGTCATCCATTACAGGAAGATACACCAACGTTCTGGTTTGCCAGTTTTGTTGCAAGATTACCAAGGGAGACATCACTAAAGCAGAACACATGGGGAAGAAAGGAATGTTGATGCTTGCACGAAGTGTCCCAAAAAAGTTTAGAACAGTTGTAGGAACATCGGGTCAAAAGCAGCCAGTGTTGAAATGGAAATTGAAGTTGTGAGAACTCTTTTTTTTTCTTCAGTCTTCAAGGTATCTCTATCCTTGGACATTATCTGCCACTAGCCTTATCTAGAGTTTGAAACTTGATCATCTGTATGAGAGAGCAGCACACGTATAGGGTATTGTTGATATCGTGAGAGTCAAGAAAAAGGGCATGGTCAAGACTACCATGAAATTTCTGCAGGACTCGTGTTGCCAAAACAAAATCTATATCAAGGTTTGCACTTCTACATGGGGAACTGAATCAATCCGTCCGCTGAGTTAGAACACCTTCCTTTTTTTTTTGGTAACCCTTTGGTACTGTTCGTTAAATTATTACCCAATTAGAATAAATTAATTAGAAAACTTTTATGTACTTTACTATTTATAAGATAAATTAAGTAATTTTTAAAATTAGAAAACTTTGTCATGCAAGCATATATTAAAATTAACAAAAAAAATTGAATGAAAAAAGTAATTTAAAAAAGTTAGATAATTTTCAAAAGAATAAAAGTTCATTTTGGTCCTTGAAATTGTATGTGTCATTCATTTTAGTTCCTGAAATTAATAAAATATCAATTTTAGTCCTTGAAATTCCACAAAGTGATTCAACTTAGTCTCTATGCTGATGTTCGTGGACTAACTTGAATCACCAAAATGACTAATTTCAATCACTTTTACAATTTTAGGAACTAAATTCACACTTTCTTTATTTTAGAGACTAAAGTGAACATGCGTACAATTTAAGGAATGGAAGTAAACTTTTACTCATTTTAAAAGTTTAAATGCTACATTTTTTGGCTGTTGAGGAGGTTCAGATTCATGCTTTACCTAGAGTAGAAGAATTAGAACATGTAAAAGTCATGCTTTTTAGCGAAACAAAATTTAAAGCAGTTTTCTTCGTTCACTCATGCAATGTTCTACATCTACATTTTTTATTAGTTTACAATGATTTTTATTTTGTAAGTAATCTCACAAATCATAATTTAACTTGGTATGTTATTTATGTCTTTGACATTCTTTTTATGCGTAGGTATTTTGAATTCTTTGATAAAATTTTGGAAGTGGATTGATAACCGCAACACATGTACCTTCAGAACACTAGTTGGCAAATATGTTGTCTAAATGCTTACCCACGAAACAGTTTCAAGAACTCACACGCAAATTGGGAATGATAGATATATGTTCACCAGAATTGAGGGGAGTGTTGAGAAATTGTATATCATTTTGTATATATTATAATGATATTTGTACCTTAATTTAGATAGAAATCATTAGGCAATAATTACTATTTATTGGCAATAATTGTCTATATGCCTATATATTGTAAACATTTTGTAATAATATTCAGTTTTTCCCATATTCTTATATTCCCCTTCAACTCTTAGGACCAGACACAGAAGACAGACAAACATAATGCATAGAAGATAAACGATGCTAACTCAAAGCAATATAGTGTGGAGATGAATTAAGAGTAAAATGAGTACTTGAACAAGGGTGATTGGACGGTCAAGCTTGAGAGGCAAGGTTGGAGGCGGTGAAGGAATAGGCACAAGAGACTCCACATCAGCCCGAATGAGCTCTGAAGGTGGTAGTGAGTATAGGTGTGAAGGAGGTGTAGGGATGGGCAATTGTTGGGCAATTGGCTCAATTGTGGTTGGATGTGACACGACAACGAGATACTTGAACTTGGCAAGTAGAGGGAAAATGTGTGGCGACAGGAAGGGTAATGGGACAATAGGGTCAAGAGACAATGACAAGGGCAAGACCTTAGACTAAGGCATAGGGTGGGATGTAGTAGCATAGTTACCAAGTCGCGTACTTTTTGGTACAGGTATGGGTACGTGGTATGTGGTTTGCTACCCTAGTAAATATGTGGTACGTTGGGGTATGCTTAGTTGGTACGTTGGAGCACGTTTTAATATCCTAATTAATATATTTTAAATATAATTTGTTAAAAAATCATAACTTATATTTTTTAACACTAATATCACAATAAATTAAGCATTAAATTAATAACCTTTTTCTTAATAGTTAAAATAAATCACATTATTATCGATCCATTTTGATGTCCTGATAAACCCATTATCATTATAAACCTTTTAACAAAGCAAGCCAGCATAAAGGCCCACTAGGGTTTTAATATGCTCTAGATACGAAGGTACTAGAATGAAGCCGCTCGCGACCGAGAGGAGCTTGAAATAAAAATACAGGAAGGTGAACAAGAGAGCTTGCGCAACACAACTTTTCAACTTCATCTTTTTGTCTTGGATTTTTTTCTTCACCTTTATATCGGTACGCCAACCTTCATGAATCCATGAGCAAACTAGATGTGAACCAGGATGCAAGAACCACGAACTGTTGCGCTTGCACCAATTCGTAGTCGTAGGGGATGAGCGAATTGGTAACACTTCGTAGAGGACTCGAAGAAAGGGACATCATAGAAAAAGGTGACATCAGGAGTGAGGTACATGTAGAGAGAAGAAAACAATCGATAACTCTTTTGTGACCTAGTGTACACAAGAAAAACACATTTGAGAGACCAGGAACAAAGTTTATCAAGACTAGGGGAAAGGTTGTGGACAAAACAAGTAAACCCAAAAACATGTAGAGGAAAAGAATATAAAGTGTTGGTCGCCAAGGCCTCAAAGGAGATCCATCATTTATTGATTTGCTATTAATAGCATATCAATTACTAATTAGCTGTTAATAGCATATATTCTAGATTAGATATAAATATGTATTTTAGGAAATTATTTGTACATATCTTTAGAATTATCTCTCTGCTACCTTTTAGGGATAGGATTTTATTCTCTTTCCTTATTGATTAGAATTCTTGTACAAATCTATTTATACCAATCAATTTCAATACAATGAGCATTCCTCAAATTCTGCATGGTATCAGTTTTGATCCAGGCGTAAAAACCATGGCCGACAAGGCTCGAACCACAACCCAAACAACAAAGCTTGCGACTGGTGAATTTCCAGCCTAACCGGCAATATAATTCTACCCATAATAGGCCACAAAATGAATGGCCAAAACTACACCCAATGGGCAACATCTGTCCGAATTTTCCTTCAATGAAAAAGAACATTGCATCACCGTGATGCAAAAGAGCCGACAAAATAGGATCCCAGGCACCCGAAATGGAAATGCAAAATAGTCTAGTCATGTCATGGCTACTGAATTCGATGACCACTGAAACATGGGAAAACTTCATGTATTATAGCACAACAGGAGAAATTTGGAGTGCTGCCAAGGAGACTTACTCAAATATTGACAACACATCCGACATATTTCAGATTAAGAGTCTCCTCCATGACCTTATCGGTGATTAATATTGCCAAACACTCAGCCGATATTGGCAACAATTGGATGTCTACGAGGACATGGAATGGAAATGCCCAGAAGACAGCAAGCTATATAAGACATTGGTGAAGAAGGACCGCATTTATCTTTGCTTGGCCTAAACAAAAGCCTTGATGAGGTAAGAGGAAGAATCCTTGGAACTAAACCTCTGCCCAACATTAGGGAAGTTTTTTCAAAGGTAAGAAGAGAGGAGAGAAAAAGGAAGATCATGCTGGGAAACACAACACAAAACACTATACATGAAAGTTCAGCATTGGTTGTGAAAGGAAACCAGAAAAAATCCAAAGGATGGTGTGATCACTATAAGAAGCCAGGCCACACGAGACAATTCCCGGGTCATTAACGAAAACTAGTAGATTGGAAGCCACCAAGGCAGCCATGCACATGCTGCCACATCAAAAGGAGCAAAACGTTGACAACACAACCTTCTGATTCAGGCCCATTCAGCAAGGAACAGATGGAGTTACTACAGAAAATACTTCAACAAACTCTTCAAAACAGTAACACACTCCACTGCCACCTTGGCCCAAAAGGTAATTCTCCATGTGCCTTACTTGTGCAAATAGGGAAAATAATTCGTGGATCGTTGACTGGAGCTTCAGACCATATGATTGGGGATATTTCCTTGTTTGATGAATATTCTCCATGTAATGATAATTCCATCGTACAAATAGCAAATGGCACAAGCACAAAAGTGGCTGGTAAAGGATCAATAATTATCTCCAAGGACATCACTCTCCACTCTGTCCTTCATGTTCCAGATTTAGATTGCAATCTTTTGTCCATTAGTAATTTGACTACGGACTTAAATTGTATGAATAAATTCTTACCTAACCTATGTGAATTTTGTAACACCCTAAAAATTATTTAAAAATTAATTTGAGCTTTGTTAGTTGTAATTCCAAAAATCTAGTTAGCAACGACGAGATAGCTCAATAGACGTTTTGAAAAAAAAAAAAAATTTGAGCCAGGGTGAATAGTAACCTTGCGCGCCCCATGCCCGAGGCTTAAACCCTAGATCCAGGAAATGCCCGAGACTAAAAAGAGAGGATTGAGGTTAGAAATAGTTGGGAATAAGGATTTTATACTCGAAATTAATTTTTGGGCGATGGTTGATTACTCCTGGTACTGGGTTTTACCCGTTCGGAGTTTCCACGTGGAGTTTAACACTTACAAGTTACTTAGTGGCCAAGTAAACTTTACCAACCACTTTATGCCAAGTAGATGGCAATGATTGAAACTTGAAAATAAGTTTCAATCATGACCTTTCATTTATTATATTTTACTCTCTGAGCTAATATCTTAAGTTTTAACATTGAAAAGCTACTTGCTCCCAAGTCAAAGTGAGCCACTTATCTTGAGCCAAGTATGGCCAAGATTCATTCTTTGACCAACAAAACAAATCCTAGCATTCATTTTACTATCTTTAAGAATTTACCTTTTATATGACAATAAATTAAGCTTTTCTTACAAGCTTCCTTACAAGATGAGTACAAAACCATTCTTCTCTATTAGCCACTCATATTTTCGACCAACCCACTCATGAAACCCTTCCTCCATTGTTCTTCCTCTCAAACTCCATTAACAAGCTTTAAAGCTTGCAAAACCCTAGCTCAAATTCACTAAAACACCAATATCCTTTAACAAAACTTGTTCTACTCCTCATAATCTATCAAACTAACCGATTGAAATTTCATTTCCTCACCATTTCTTACCTTGATATCTCACTTACTGACTAAGGAAGGTTTGGGACTTGAATTGGTGGCCTTGAAGTGAAGGTAATCAATCTTGGAGCATCAAAGAGCCAAGGATACACTAGCTTCCAAGAGTAGGGCTTTTAAACCTCTTTTGCTTTCAAATCCGTTTTTCTATTTTAACTACTGATTTAATTTGATGTTTTTGGTTGAATTGGTTGATAATATACTGGTATTGATGTGTTAATTTTTGTGGAGTGTTTGGATAATGTTAAAAATCATCTTTGTCAAAAGGGATTTTGGTCTATGCTGCTGGATTTTGGTTTTTACATAGGCAGCTATTGAACTCGAATTTTCTGGTATAATTGTGGGAATTCTCATGAGCTATAAAATATATGTTGGAGCTAACATTCTAGGCTAGTTCCACAAATTTTCTTGAGCCTTGTTTCGGGCTTCTACTGCTTGAAAAAATCAGAAACCGAAGTGAAACTATGTGCTACCTGAAATATTGGAATAGAAGCTACGGATTTTGATAATTTTTTTAACATAGAAAATGATTGATTTTTCCTTTGAAATTTTTACAGAGTGTTGATAACATCTTGAAGTTCAACTGTGATTTTTATTTTGAATTGATTCAATCATTTGCTAGGGTTAAAAATTATGAGATTTCGGTCTGAACGGAGTTTAAGGGTTCCTAGCACTGAAATTGTCTAATTTCTCTAACATAGTTAGAGAACTCTTTTTGCTCTGAAATTTTTATTAACCTTGTAGACACATTGAAGTGTCCTTGAGAATTTTTATAGCATCTGAATTGATTGTTTGATGGGCAAATAAATTTGTGCTACAAAGGTATGAAATCTGCCATTGTGCTGGAAATGCAAAATATCTTTGAATTGATGAACTAATGGCATTTTTGTTCTAGTATGACATGAATACTTGATGTTACCTATTTGGTCATGTGACTTGTGACATATAAATGCATGCTAGAGGAAGTAAAGAGTGGTTTATGAGGCATGATTGAAATTTTATTGTGAATGAAATGCCTATATGTGCTTTGTGCAGCCATTTGGAAAAGAAAGAAATGTATACACTTAAATTGTGCATGTTCTGACATATGGATAAAACAGAACAAAATTTAGGTTGAATGAGGAGAAGGAAATAAAAGAGGAACTCCCCAAATTTATAGTCGATAGACGTATCGGTAATAGACCTGCGTGATTCCTAAATAGAAAAATGAAGTTCGATGATCACATATAGGAATGGGCTCAGTCTTGACAATGTCTATTTCCCTTGTGTGGTGTGATCCATGTAAATACCGTTTGGTATAAACTATCTATTGTGGAGTTATCCACAACAAATACCCGTTGGGTATGACTAAGTCTTTCCTATGTCGACGAAAAGAAAAATCTTATTTGACTTATCGAGCCATAAGTGAACACAGGTCACCTTAAAATAATTTCACTGCGGTGATTGTAGGCATACTCATGTTATTCAATTTTCTGCCTTGTGTGATTTAGTATTTGTTGGGACATTTTGATATATGTGCACTAAATGATTGATCGTTAAAAGCTATCCACTTCGGAGGGATAATTTTAGAAGTTTAAAATGAATCTTTAATATGTATTGCATGATCACATTTTCTTAATAAATCGAAGTGGCTGGGCGATGACGATGACATTATAAGTATATAATTGAGTTTCCTATTAGAATTATATAATTCTCACCCCATGTGTTTTGTGTTCCGTATCGCCCAGTTGATCCAAAGAACGATGCAGCTACCACGTGAAAGAATACGGGATCACAGGAGTTTAGTAGTTAATATTTTCACATTACTGTACTTAGTTGGAGTTAAATGTATGTAAACATAATAGGGGACATATATGTATTAAAGCTCATAGAAGAAATTCCTTTTAAACTTAGCTATGTATTCAATAAATGTTGTGTTTCTTTGTAATATGTTTTAATATAATTACGCTAGTTATCACACACGTTAAACGAGCTTGCTATAGATACCTAAGAAAGGTCCACTAATTAACAAATAACAACTCTTGAGTACAATGTCATGGCTTAAGCATGATGTTATACTTGGGAGGATGTTACAAATTTCAGGACATGGATTCGGGGAGGAAGATTGGCAATGCTAAGGAATGTGCAAGACTCTACTTCCTTCGAGTTGGTCATCCCAAGAAGAAAGCAACACCACCGCTCATGCTGCAACACTTAGTACTGAAGACTTTGAAAATAAAGTTATGTTAATGCCATCATCATTTAGGACACCCAAACTTTATGTACCTCAAGAAGTTGTTTCCTTCATTTTTCAATAAAAGTCCACAGTTGTTCCAATGCGAAATTTGTCAATTATCCAAACACTCATGCAGTCACTACCCTTCACAAACTTATAAACCGTCCTAGCCCTTCGCTCTAGTCCATAGTGATGTTTGGAGACCTTCTCAAGTTAAAAATATAACTGGGGGCAAAATAGTTTGTGACTTTTATAGATGATCATACTCAGGTCACTTGGGTGTTCCTCATGAGAGAAAAATCTGAGGTGGAAAATATTTTGAGAATTTCCACAATATAATACAAAACCAATTTAAAGCCAAAATCCAAATCCTTAGCAAAATAATGGCCGAGAATATTGTAACAACACCCTTAGTTCATTCTTGCTCAAGCATGGGATAGTACACCAAACTACCTATGTTGACACTCCCCAACAGAACAGCATTGCAAAAGAAAAAACAAGCACCTCATGGAAGTTACAAGGTCCTTCTTGCTATCAACAAATGTGCCACACCATTTTTGGGAGAAGCTGTACTTTCACAGCCTACTTAATAAATAGAATGCCTTCTAAAGTCCTAAACTTCCAAACCCCTTCATCCTTTTATCGTAACACCAGACTTATATCTCCTATTTCCCCCAAAATATTTGGTTGAACAGCCTTTGTGCATGACCATCAACCGAAGAGAAAAATTGGAGCCCAAACCCTTGAACTGCATTTTCCTAGGATACTCACCCAACAAGAAGGGATATAAATGTTATTCTCCTATACTCGTAAATTTTACCACCCCATGGATGTCACTTATTTTGAAAACCAGCCTTATTACCCCAAAGTTGGCATTCAGGGGAGAGGTAGGGTAGCATATTAGAATCCCAACCTTTGGGAAAGGAGAGATTCTCTGGGTAGATCAATTTTTCAACATAGAACCAGGAGCGCCCAACCGGCAAAGTTGGGAGCTGGAGAACCAGATGAAGCAGTTGAACTCACTGATCAACAAACAAAAGAGTTATTGGTGTATTCAGAAGAAGAAACTCGAAGGGAGGAAGAAATTTGCACATCTCCAAGGCTAAACCAAGATTCTATCGGAATCCAGATCTTGGGAATTCCACCAGGAATATTTCTAGAGCCTATTACTTCCCAAATTAATAATAGCTGTTTGAATGATCTTGATCTGCCAATTGCCATGAGGAAAGGAGTGAGATCATGTACCCAACACCCAATTGGTAACCAGGTGTCTTATGGCAAGTTGTCAGAGGACAGGGCGTTTGTTACAAATTTGGATAGTATAAAACTTCCCCAAAATATCCAAGAAGTTGTCCAACATACTAAATGGAAGGTTGTAGTAGAAGAAGAAGCTAAAGCTTTGGACAAAGATGGCACATGGAGGTATGTGGAGCTGCTAGAAGGAAAAGGCCAGTGGGATGCAAATGGATCTTCTCAATTAAGCACAATGCAATGGGAGTGTGAGCAGGTACAAAGCACGCTTAGTGACCCAAGGATTTACACAATCCTATGGGGTGGATTACAAGGAAACCTTTGCTCGAGTTGCAAAACTAAATTTTGTACGTGTTATTTTATCTCTAGCAGGAAATCTAGATTGGTCGCTTCACCAACTAGACATTAAAAACACCTTCCTAAATGGAGAACTCGAAGAAGAGGTGTATATGAAGATACCCCTTGGACTTGAAACTCTGAAACAACTAGCAAAGTATGCAAACTCCAAAAATCTCTATATGGGTTTAAGCAATTCTGCATGGTTCAGAATTAACAAGGGTTGTTAAGAGACAAGGATTTACACAATGCCAAATTGAAGCATACAATGTTTGTGAAGCACTCTAGAGAAGGAAATATGGCAATCTTCATTGTTTATGTGGATGATATCATAATTTCAAGGGATGCAAGAAGAAATAGATAAGTTGAAGAAGTTCCTAGCCAGGGAATTCGAGGTCAAGGACCTCTGGCATCTAAA
The DNA here is from genome assembly GCA_030441495.1 of Dalbergia oliveri. Lineage (NCBI taxonomy): Eukaryota > Viridiplantae > Streptophyta > Magnoliopsida > Fabales > Fabaceae > Dalbergia > Dalbergia oliveri. The sequence goes on from JAMLFY010000947.1 coordinate 19,539, forward strand.
ATATTTTCTTGGGATGGATGTAGCTCGCTCTAAACATGGAATTTACATATCCCAAAGAAAATATGTACTTGATCTTTTAGAAGAAACTAGTATGTTAGGGTGAGGCTTGACACACCTATGGAGCCTAATACAAAGCTTGGAGAAAGGGAAGACGCCCACCAATGACAAAGGGAGATACCAAAGGTTAGTCAGAAACTGATTTACTTAACTCACACTTTACCTTAACATAGGTTATTCCTTGAGCATGGTAAGTCGATTCGTAACAATCCAAATGAAGATCATATGAGAGCAATCAACCGAATTCTTCAATATCTAAAAAAGACACCAGGAAGAGGCCTTCACTTCAAGAAGAATTCAGAAAAGGGAGTGGAAGTGTTCATAGATGCATATTGGGCAGGTCGATTGACCACAAGTCAACTAGCGGGTACTGCATATTGCGGGGAAATTTAGTCACTTGGAGAA
>JAMLFY010000948.1:0-20000 GCA_030441495.1 Dalbergia oliveri
TAATTTAAGATGTCACCTAAATCTCTAAAGCTAAGACTTCCTCCTTTTATCTTAAGTGAAAGATTTAACTATGAACATTCTTTCAAGTTATAAAACGGTCCCAACTGATTAAGTTAGGATTTAAAAGACACATAGGAATTTACAAACATCACATCATAATATATTGGCTCCATCATACATGCATCCATAATTACATATCATATAGATATTTTGCCTACCAACATAATAAGACTAAGTGTAGCAATCTAATAAAACATAAATAATATATGGATAAGCATCCATTAATGGCACCTAGTAATAACACTCCGTTATAGGGATAGATATGAAATATACGAGTCAAACTAGCAGGATTCAAGTTCAGCTATCCTCTGAACCAATGATTTATGAACGCTTCCTCCGTTTCTGAAGACGAGATGGAAATAAAAATAGAGGTGAGAAACTTATAAAATAATCTCAGTAGGGTACTCACCTCATGATGCATTGTGTCATCATCATCGTCCCCAGGAACCTTGGGTTATTATGAAATAGTGAGCATGCTAAGATTGATTTATTAAGTTCGAAAATATACTTTACCGAGGTTCGTCCCTTTAATCATGCGTCTTATAATATTATAAACTTAGCATGTCATGTTTATAATGAACTTTTCCTTTCATATATAATAACATAGTTATGCATAAAATCACATCATATTCTTCATCATCATTTCATAATACTATGCATAGCAGAATATCATATTTCTCATCATCATCTCATAAATACTATACATAGCAGAACATCATATTCACATAATGCATTTACTTAGTTTCTTAGGTGACTAAAAGTTACTTTCATCATCATTTTCCTGGGCCACCCTATACTCCACCCTTTGGGAGTAATCTAGGTTATGAGCTCATACCTTGCTAGTCGTTCCATATATTATCCCTTTTGATAAGTAAAATTTCGTCTCTACCCTTTTGAGAAAAGACTAGGGGCAAGAATCACCTTTCACCGCCTAATAGTTTGAAGGGGCCAAAGGATCATTTTCTCATATATTTTGAGTCACCTTTAGTCTTTGCATGTTATATCATAATACAATTCTTCATTCATAATCATCATAACATTTTCTCATTTATAGTCTTATGCCGAAATAATATATACCAATGGAATCATGCATCTGGAGATTCCCAGGAAAGAAGGTGGGTCACAATGGACACGCTTAAATACCAAATTTTTCCTTAGCCAGAATCTTTCCAAATTGCACTCTTACAGGAATACACTTTTTTTCAAGGAAATAATATGTGTTTATTTCATGCATAAGTTTTCATTTTCAGTTCTTCTTCCTTTCTTTTTAAAGTATTTCAGCCATATGGCCTAGCTTATGATGAGACCATGGTTTGATGACTTGAGTGTTGGTTGCAAAGCTTTCACAAGTTAGATCTCTAAAACTTGAAGGTTTCACTAGTTTCCAAGCTTCTAAAATTTCAGTTTTTCTTTCCTTATTTTCCTTTCATGGTTTTGAAATGGCCTAGGAAGGGATGAAATGATGGCTTGATGATGAGGACCTTGAATATGGGTTGTAAATCCATCACAAGTTAGGCTTCTAAATATTGAACATTCCTTTAATGAAAAACTTTAGGAATAATGTTTTTATTTTGAGGTTTGAATATGAAATATGTATATATTTTTTTATATATATTTTGTCTTGCTAAGATACATATATTGGGTTGAAATCATAATTCTCTTAAAGTCTTGAAGGAGCTCTAGTAAAGAGATCAAGTGAACTTGCATCCATGTTTAAGTTTATGTTGCACACCATATTTATTTTATGTCATATAAATTTAAGAATAAATAAATGAACTTGCACATCTCATGTTTAAATTTCAAGTTGCATTTCATGTTTAAATTTCAAGTTGTCACTTAATCTCTAAATAACAAAGAAATTTATCTCATGTTTATTTTATGCTCTCATTTTATTTTTATAATGGCTAAAAGAATCAATGCATTACATGTTTATTTTATGTCATCACCAAAAATCCTAGAAGCTAAAGACTTGCCTATGAATTATAAGCGAAGAAATGTGATAATTGGAGTTAAAGAATTTATTCTTTAAGAAGTCTTGAGTAATGTAATAATTTTGGTGCTCCTAAGACTAGAATTTGTGTAAGTTATGAATAAGCATTAAACTATCTTCAAGCATGCCTATTTATAAAGATTTTTCAGCTGATAAATGGACAAAGGAAGGAAGAAATTCTACAAAAAATTAGAGGAAAAATAAGGAAGAAAAATCATTTTGTGGTTGAAAACATGGAATCATGTTTCCATGTTTCATGATTCTTTGTTTTCATTCTTTGGATTTTTGTTAAAAATTTTCTGAATATTACTAATAATTTTCAAAATATTAGGAACTAAGCAAAGAGTAAAGTCTAGTAATTAATCAGACCTAGGTGTATTGGGTTAATTATTAGGGTGTTACATTTTGGTATCAGAGTTCCCTTCTATCTAGCTTGTAGGATTGGACCGGTATGCTTCTAAAGCATAATACGAGTAATGTCATGTGTAGATGTTTATCATTAGGATGAGCTTGAGGATTAGAAATACATGACTACTGGATGTTGAAAGTGCCATGGTAACTTGCTCACTTTGCATGGAATATTGGGCCTGATCACCTCAGTGTTGCCGTTTTGTGTGTATAGGGACCAATGGCACGACGACAACAGACTAGGAGCGTCAGGAATAACCAAGATAATGACCGAAGCATTTGTGGAGCAAGGACCATGAGAATGATGATGGAACGATGATCAGACGAAGCTAATATAAATCAAGGACATGAAATTCCCGAACATGCTCGTTTTGGAATTTTGTAGGCGAATCCACTGTTTTCAAGGGACCCGAATCCTAATGTAGCAGATGAATGGATTCGGAATATTGAGAAGGTCTTTGCTGAGTTCCATGTTTGAGGAGTAGAAGGTCACTTTTGCCACCCACATGCTTGAGGGTGATGCCTTTTGGTGGACGTGTTCGAAGACTCCTGAGGCAACGAAGTGGACATTGATTGGGAATTATTCAAGGTCCATTTTTACGAGAAGTACTTTCCAGTCGGTTAGAATGCTAAGGACATTGAATTCATGCAACTTGTCCAAGGGAATATGAATGTGGCTCAGGATACTGCCAATTTGAGGAACTCATTAAGTTCTAAGGATGTACCAAGGTAACCCTAATGAGTATTGGAAATGCATTAAATACGAGTCAGGGTTAAAGGAGAACTTAATGTGGCAGTTGCGCACTTGGAAATTAGGGATTCTCTACCTTAGTCAACAAATGCCGCATCATTAAGAAGGAAGAGAAAGCGGTACTTCAAAGTCTAGAATATCATCAAAAAGCTTGACACCTCAAGGTCAACAGTTCAAGAGGCAAAATCGACCTCCATTTCCACATCAATCAAGATCACAAGTGCCACAAAGGAACTTTCATCAAGGAAGACCGAACAACAACAACAACCCTATAATCCCAGCAACAATCGCAACAACAACAATAATAACAATAAAGGGAAAGCACCACAAAGAGGTCCAGGTCCACGACCCGTGCCATCCATGGAATGTCCCAAGTGCGGCAAGAATCATGGAGCATGCCATGTCGAGCCGTAACAAACGTGTGCTACCGTGTGGAAAACCAGGTCATTACTCCGAGAATGCAAGAAAGGAACCCGCCAACCCCAATCCCAAGCCAGGAATACCAAGGAAGGGTATTCACCGTTAATGTCTTGAAGAAACGACAAAGTCACGAAATCTCGTGGAAGGTAAGTGTAATATGTATGGTAGAAACTTAATTGTACTGTATGATTCTGCGCTTCCCATTCTTTTATCTCCCACTCTGTGTTAAAACCCTTAACTTGCATATAACGAGCTTCCTTTTGACCTTATTGTTTCTACCCTAATTGAAAACCCGTTAGGACTTGTAAATGTTGTTTAGATTGCCATTTTGTTATTGAGAATAGATCATTTGTTTTAGATCTCATTTGCTTACCCATGCAAGGTTTAGATGTGATTCTTGGCATGGATTGGCTTGAAGCCAACCGTGTACTATTAAACTGCCATGAGAAAACCATTACTTTTCTTTGTTCCCATTAGACCTAAGAAACCCATAAGTCTTTACATAACGTTGTAGAATGGACTGGTAAGGGTGAGAGTAAAGGTTATATTTTCCTAGCTAGTGATGTAGACTTTGAGCAAAGTATCGATGAGATACCGATAGTAAGAAATTATCCCAAGTATTTCCAGAATAGAATGTTCCCCCAAAGAGAGATAGAGTTTCCATAGAATTGCTTCGAGTACAGGTCCCATATCCATAGCCCCATAACAGGATGTCCCCATTAGAGTTGACCGAGTTGAAAGCTCAATTGGAGGATTTATTGGAGAAAAGTTTGTTAGACCTAGTGTGTCACCTTGGGGAGCCCCGTGTTGTTTGTGAAGAAAGGATGGAAGTATGAGGATGTGTGTTGACTATAGGCAATTGAATAAAGTGACTGAAGAACAAATACCCTTTGCCTAGGATAGATGACTTGATGGACGGCTGAAGTGGTTCTCGTGTTTCTAAGATTGATTGAGGTCAGGTTACCACCAGAATTAGAAGAGATGAAGATATACCAAACGGCCTTTCGCATTTTATACGGCCATTTGAGTTTGGGAGGAATGTCCTTTGGATTAACCAATGCTCCAGCAATTTTTATGGATTACATGAATAGGATCCCTATTTAGATCAGTTTGTGGTTGTCTTCATAGATGATATTCTCATCTACTCTAAGACCCACGAGGAGCATGAACGCCACCTAACCATAGTACTAGAGATCTTAAGGAAAAGAAACTATATGCCAAGCTTTCTAAGTGTGAATTCTGGTTAGATGAGGTGAAATTTTTAGGGCATGTAGTATCTAAGAAAGGAATTGTTGTAGATCCTAGTAAGGTGGAAACGGTTGTGAACTGGGAAAGACCAACCACTGGAATTAAGAAGGAGCTTTTTGGGTTTAGCTGGTTATTACCGTCGGTTATCAAGGGATTTTCCCAGATTTCCCTACCCCTTGACCAAGCTAACTAGGAAAAACACCCCTTTTTCATGGACCCGAGTGAAAAGAGCTTTCAAGAGCTAAACACAAGCTAACCTCAACCCCGTTTTAGTATCACCCGACCCCAATGTGCCTTTTGAAGTGTACTGTGATGCTTCGAGAAAAGGTTTGGGTTGTGTACTGATGCAAAATAGGCAAGTGGTGGCCACGCATCAGACAACTCAAGCCGCATGAGGCAAATTACCCCACCCATGACCTTGAGTTAGCCGCGTCGTGTTTGCTCTAAAGATTTGGAGACACCATTTATACAGTGAGGTTTGAGGTGTTTTCGATCACAAGAGTTTGAAATATCTCTTTGATCAAAAGAGCTAAACATGAGGCAAAGAAGGTGGATGGAGTTTTTAAAAGATTATGATTTTGGGTTAAACTATCATCCAGGTAAAGCTAATGTTGTAGCTGATGCCTGAAGTAGAAAATCCTTACAAGTGTCCCGTTGATGGTGAAGGAGGTTGAGTTAATTGAGCAGTTTAGAGACCTAAATTTAGGGATGACCTTGACCACTAAGGGCATAAGAGCTTGTCACCTTAGTGTGACGAGTGAATTCAAGGAAAGAATTGCTCAAGCCCAAAGGAAGATAAGAATTTCAAGAGACCTTAGAGGCAGGAAGAGCTCAGAGTTAAAGGTTTTACCCAGGGAATGATAGTTTATGGAGGTTTGAAGGTCGTATATGTGTACCTGAGTGGTGACCTCCGAAGGATATTTTGGAGGAAGCCCATAAGAGCCATTTACCCTTCATCCGGTGCCACCAAGATGTATCAAGATTTGAAGAAGATGTTTGGTGGCCAGGATTGAAGAAGGATGTGTGCACATGGGTGAGTAAGTGCTTGTGTGTCAAAAGTGAAGATTGAACACCAAAAACCTTCTGAATGTTGCAACCTTTGCAATCCCGAATGGAAGTGGGATAGTATCTCCATGGATTTTGTAACTGGACTACCAAGGACCCAAGCGAATCATGATGCCATATGGGTAATCGTGGATCGTTGACTAAATCAGCCCACTTTTTACCTATTAAGGTGACTTATTCCTTGGATAGGTTAGCACAGTTATATACAGGAGATAGTAAGATTACATGAGTACCATCAACAATAATCTCTGAGAGTTCACCTTCACGTACGGTTTTGGGAGCCTTTCAGAAGGCGTTGGTTCAAAGCTTGTTTAGCACGTGATCACCCAAACGTAACGGTCAATTCTAAAGAACTATCCAAACTTTGGAGGACATGTTGAGGGCATGTGTTTTAGATCAAAGAGGAGTTGGGATAAGTACCTTATTATTCAGTTTGCATATAACAACAGTATCATGCAAGTATCCGGATGGCACCATACGAGGCCCTCATGGACTGAAAGTGTCAATCACCTCTATGTTGGTATGAGCCCAGAGAAAAGTCTACTTGACTTATATTTTGAGGGAAACAACGAACAAATTAAGAAAATTAGAGATAAAACTCACCGCTGAAGTCACAAAAAACTATGCGGACAAGCGACGAAAACTAGATTTTCAAGAAGGGACCATGTGTTCCTAAGAATCACCCCCACCAGTGCATAGGACGAGCAATGAAAGTAAAGAAATTGAGCCCATTTCTTGGCCCGTTTGAAATCCTTACAAAGTAGGATTGGAGCCTACCGTATAGCCTTACCCGAGTCATCCAACCTTCATGATGTTTTCCATGTCTCCAGTCAAGGATATCATTCTGACCCAAGTCATGTATAGAGCCAGAACATGTACAATTAAGAGATGACCTAACATTTAACTTACCACCCACGAATTTGTGATGAAGGAGTTAAGCATTAAGAAATAAGGCCGTACCTTTGATCAAAGTAGCATGGGACGAGGTGAAACCGAAGAAGTTACATGGGAGCTGAAATCAGACATAAGCACAATACCCCGAGCTATTCTCAGGTAACGAATTTCGAGGGCGAAATTCTTTTTAAGGAGGGGAGAATGTAACGCCTCAATTTTTACTGGATCTTTACTGTCATTAGAATTACCAAATTACCGTAGGTAAATATTATATAAAATTTGAGACCAAACAATTCTCAATAAAGGAATATAACGTTAGGAGAAAAGTTAGGAGCAATTCGTACAAGCATTGCAAACCCGATTTTCTGGATGTGTAAAATGACCAAAATGCCCCTGAGGTTATTTTACTGAAAATGAGGATTGTGGGCCCACCCATCCTCAAAGGGATGTTTTGAGGATAATAAAGGATTGTTTGTGCTATGTGTGTTAATAGAGCAAGAAGAATCTCAATTTTGAGTTCCGACGAAATGACCAAAACGCCCCTGCCCGTTTTAACTCCATTTGCGTGCCGATTAGTCCGAACCTCACTAAAATATTTTAAAGGTGTTTTTAAGTTATGAATGACCTTTGGTTAAGTCCGGTGGTCCTGTAATTTTAAGTTAAATGACGCTTTTGCCCCTGGTTGCCTAGTTTTAAATTTTGAGATTTTGATTTGTCTAAGAAACCTAAACAATATTAGGCTCAAATTAAAGCTTATTAAATTCTAATTACTAATCTAGAGTCAAAATTATTTATTTAGATTGATTAGAACCTAAAATTGCTTAAAACACCCAAATTGCTTAGTAATTCACTTAAACCCTTAACCGTAAATTCTAAATTGCATGAATACCTTGCCTACACCTAAAAAATACATGAACACACAAAATCCTCTTCCACAAGGCTGTAATGCACGAAATTATTGAGTAATAAGTCAGAAAATTATTACACAAAAATCCAAAGAATGAAAACAAAGAATCATGAAACATGGAAACATGATTCCATGTTTTAAGCCACCAAACAAAATGATTTTTCTTCCTTATTTTTTTCCTTTAATTTTTGGTCAGATTTCTTTCCTTCCTTTGTCCATTTATGAGCTGCAAAATCTCTATAAATAGGCATGCTTGAAGATAGTTAGATGCTTAGTTCATAACTTACACAAATTCTAGTTTTTGGAGCACCAAAAGCTCTCATTTCCTCCTCCTCTTGGCTGATTTTTCTTCAAGTTTTCAAGAATATTTTGCTTCATTTCACTCAAGGAAACCAAGTTCTCTTCCTTTCTTTCAAATCAAATTAGGTAGGGAGGTGTTTCTAAGTTCATTTTTATGCTAAGACGCATAATTAAATTTGGTTGAATCTTTTAAAAGTATTTTTTGAACTTAAAATTTAATCTTCGTATGTTCACTATTCTAAGATAACGAGATCCTGGAGAGTTGATGATGACACCTAGAAGGAGTTACCCTACTGAGATTCTTTAGAAGATTCTCACTCCCTTTTCTTTATTTCCGTCATTGTCTTCAGACTCAGATGGCGACATTCGTCCCTGTCGTTGACACCCACTTGGAATTCCACTATGATCCGTGCATCATTCGTATCACTTTGAGGAGGTGCTCGCTTCGTGTTTTTATTTACGTAGGTCGCCATTTGACATCCCTGCCCAGTTATCGTTTTTCTCTACTTCTCCCTATGGCGAATGAAATGGTTTTCGAACATGCACGTCCACTTGATGAAAGAATGTTACGTTCTGATCCCGCCATCTATGTCCATGGTTTTCCAATATAATCCACGAACGAGATATTTTGAAACTCATCCTCCAGAGGACCCTCTACTCATGCTTATTCTGAGAGCTCCGCTCCACTCTCCCACGTGTAAGAGAGTGGTAGTGAGGAAACAGTTTTCAGCCGAGGTTAGCAAGAAGACCGTCCATGTTGATGCCGTGCATCTCGTGTGCCCCTTCCGAGGAAGCTCACCAGTTATTTGGTTCTTCCGTTTCCAAGAACATGGCCTAGAGAGTTTAAGTAGTCTTAGAGTGTTATGCATTGCTTTAGAGTAGCCTTCCTCAGCTTTTAAGGTTATCTAGTTTAAGGTTATCTAGTTTAGGGCATTATTTCCTTATAAATAGTTTCCTATGGTGTGAATATGTAAGATATGATGTATGAATCTTAACTCACCTTTTGAATGAGGTTATTGTATATATGTTGTGATGTGCATTATGGATGTTATGTGATGGAGCCAATATGATATATTTAGATTCTTAATGTCTATTTTACTACCGCTTAATCGTTTAATGCCTTGCGACTCATGATTTCAATTATGTTAAAAAAATTGGCTCGTAATTTCACTAAGTATTTTCAAGCATGATTAAGGAACTGAAGCAAAGAGTAAAGTCTAGTAATTAATCATATCTGCCCAGGTGTATTGGGTTAATTATTAGGGTGTTACAGCTTGCATTTTAGATTCTGCCTGTTCACTTGGCCACTGGATAAATTCTGTTTATGGTGATGAAATGTGTAATTTTATGCTTGAGTGATGTAAGGAATGATTTAGGGAAGTTAGGAAGAATGAGTAACTAGAAAGGACTTAAAACGAGAATTCTAGAACACTTAGATACAAGGAATGAATTCTGTTCCAGGCATAATTAAACTTAAGGAAAATGGTTTATAATTAATGGATATGTGTAGGAATCCCAATATATGGTTTAAGAATAAATATAGAGCCTTAGGCAACAGTAAACTTAGAAAGGGTCAAAGAGGAAGATTCTAGGACCCCATAATCATATGATAGTTTTCTCCAAAGTGATGTAATGCTGTTTGGTTATGTTAGTAAGCATAAACATTAGAGGAAATTATAGGTAATGATCCCTTAGATGAAATAAAGATCCATAATGAAAGTTAGGATAATTAGAACATAAGTTTAAGACCCAGGGCCAAGCATAAGACACCATGAGATAGGAGGTGTGATGTGAGAATGAGACCGAGTGGGTATACTTTGATGAATGTGAATGTGTTAATACCATGAATATGAGACTATATGTGGATTTGTGGCACGTTGTTGTGATGATGTGGTATGTTATGTTTACAATGCATGAGAATATGAGATATGAATAGAGGATATGTTATATGATGCTCTATGGTTGTATGCTCATGTTGCATCCATACAAGATATGATAATGAGGAAATGATCCCATTATGACTTCCCAGTTAAGGGTTGTAGGGTGATCCAAGAAAAGATGTGATTCCCCCTTTTTTCCCCATGTAAAACTGAGTGATGACTAGTTAGGTTTGAGCTCATTCCTAGGCGATGGGTGTATTTGGAGTTTTGGTGGCTATGTGAAAATCGTCGGGTGGCATGTTGGGTGGATTTTGGTGGCTACGATGAGGGTGGAAAAGTTAAGAAAGGAACTCAAAGAGTTCAATTATGATAAAGTAAAAGACGCACATGCATATGTTTTGTGATTGTTCCATTAGTGCTTATGATTAAGTGATATATGTTGAGTACGTGAACTGTCATGCTAAGCATTGCCATGCATACAGAAATTATCCTTGCATTCATACCATCAAGACTCATGCTAAAAGAAACCCACTTCGGATAATAGGATTTGAGAAATTAAAACTGAACCTATGCATGAACACCCTTTCATAATGTAACCCGAAGTGGCTTGGGCGATGACGATGACACTTGTGTTAAGTCGGGATTCCTACTAGAATCTTGATTAAGTTTCTCACCCCTTTTGTTTTCCCTCTGTCGTCTCCAGACGGATTGATACGAATGTTCGTGATCTTCCTTGAGGTGCGGCGTAGGAATCATGTCATCTAGTCAGATCAGGGCAAGTTAAAGCATGAAGACTAGTCTAACCTTGTTAACATTATGTTTTGCGTTAGTTAAAGTTGTTTGGTGTAATTGATACCCCAGGTGTCCTTATATTTATAAGGACATCGTTGTTATGTTATGATTGTGATATACTACTATAATTTATGTTGTGATTATTCTATGGTTTATTCATGGTTGTTATGATGATGTATATCTAGTTGTTATGTTTTACGTTTAATAGTCTGTATCTATGCACATGCGCGGCTCGCATTTTAAGTCTTAAGTTCTCAAAGAAAAATTTAGTCATATTTTATTACTCGTATTTTAAAGAAAAGTAAGTTAAGATATGAAACAAAGGCTTACAACTAATAAATAACTAGAATGCGACTCTAAGCATATGAGGTTAAGAGTTAGGGTGTTACAGGTTGCTTTTGGAGGAAAGAGAGAAAAATATCTCTTGAACGGGTATGGGTGCAAGCATGGTTAAGGCATGGTGAGGTATGGCCTAAGCATGGTCTTTGGAGTGAATAAAAATCAACATGTGATGGAATTAGGGGGAATCTTCGACCATTTACCAAGGAGGAGAAAATTTGTTTCTTTTAAATGTGGATTAATGATGTGTTTAAGTGTGTTTTTTTATTAAGGTTTTGATTTAGGAGTTTGTAAGAAAGTGTTTAGGTGAGGTAATGGTTAATTAAGGTTGTCAAGACTTGATTAGGGAAGTGATCTTGCTAGATTAACAATTTAAAACCATTTTCTTAGTCAAATGAAGGTATAGGCACAATTCCTTAATTTAAGGAATTGGAGAGAGAAATACTATTCAAGATTTCATGACTAGGAATCTTAAATCAAAAGATGTAATTAGAGTTTAACCAAGCAATATTAGGCCCTAATTAACCTTAATAAATTATTTTGACTTGAGATTAATTATCGAAATAAATTAATCTTCGATTAGAGCCTAATATTGCTTAGGTTTGCTTAATTACGTCATTAGGCTCACTTGGACACTATTTTAGGGGCAAAATGGTAATTTTGCACTAAACCCTTACCTTCCTGTCTAATGAAACATCAAAAACCACTCATAAACATTGTAACACCCTAATAATTAACCGAATACACCTAGGTTGTATCTGATTAATTACTAGACTTTACTCTTTGCTTCAGTTTTCATCATACTTTGAAAATACTTAGTGAAATTACGAGCCATTTTTTTTTAAACATAATTGAAAACGTGAGCCGCACATAACGTGAACAATAATCGAAATAAAGTGAATAACGTGAGATATAGCATGAAAAACACATCATATTGGCTCCATCATATAACATCCATAATTACATAACATATAGATAGTTTGCCTACCAACAGAATAAGACTAGGTGTAGGCAATCTAACAAAACATAAATAATATATGGATGGAAGGACATCCATTAATGGCACCTAGTAATAACACTCCAAGGATAGGGATAGATATCCAAGCTCACGCAAAGTTTAGCGAAGACGTTCCTCAAGGATAATAAGCGTTCACCAGATTAAGTACATCTACCAGGTGAGAGCATCAACGGGAATCACGAACATCACCATCACTTTCTGAAGACGAGATGGAAAGAAAAGAAGAGGGAGTGAGAAACTTATAAAAGAATCTCAGTAGGGTACTCACCTCATATGCATCGTGTCATCATCATCGTCCCCAGGAACCTCTGGGTTATTATGAAATAGTGAGCATGCTAAGATTGATTTATTAAGTTCGAAAATATACTTTACCGAGGTTCGTCGTTTTAATCATGCGTCTTATAATGCATCATAAACTTAGCATGTCATGTTTATAATGAACTTTTCCTTTCATATATAATAACATAGTTATGCATAAAATCACATCATATTCCTCATCATCATTTCATAATACTATGCATAGCAGAACATCATATTTCTCATCATCATCTCATAAATACTATGCATAGCAGAACATCATATTCACATAATGCATTTACTTAGTTTCTTAGGTGACTTAAAGTTACTTTCATCATCATTTTCCTGGGCCACCCTATACTCCACCCTTTTGGGAGTAATCTAGGTTATGAGCTCATACCTTACTAGTCGTCACTAGCATATACTTATCCCTTTTGATAAGTTAAAATCCCAACTCTACCCTTTTGAGAGAACGGGCTAGGGGCAAGAATCACCTTTTCACCACCTATAGTCTGATGGGTCAAAGGATCATTTTCTCAGGATCACCTTTTCACCACCTATAGTCTGATGGGTCCAAAGGATCATTTCCTCATAAGTTTAAGTCACCATTAAGTCTTAGCATGTTATATCATAATCATCAAGATGCATGAACATTCTCATTGTTTGCAATAGCAACTATAACATGCAAGCCATGAAATCATTCAATAATATCAAATTCTCAGGAGGCATTACTTCATCATATAAACATTCCAAAGCATCAAAAGGTGTTATCTAAAATTCTCAGGAAGCTCCCTAAATAACCGAACTCTAAAATTGGGTAACCTTAATTATCAAACTAATTACTTATGCATCTAAGGGATTTATTACCATCAATTATAAGCCTTAAGAACATTATTAGACTATATGGGTAGCATAGACAGTAAGTTGTTCTTAAGGTTTTACGTGTTAGAAGTTACGTTTTTAACCCTTTCGTTACCCTTTCCCTATGATGCTAAAATTAATTACTAAACCAATTATGAATCATTGTCTCTTATCTAAACATAATAATATCTGGTTCTTAAGGTCACTAAAGGCTTCTGACAGAATGCATAAATTTCATTCTCTAAAGTTCTAGAAATCTTGCTTTTACGGTTTTCTAGGAAGCTAATTTTATCTCTAACATGCATAGAATCATTCCTTTAGCAATAAACCATAATTATCACAATTTCAAACATATTAAATCATCATCATTTATTGGTACTAATCTCATATCAGAAGCCGAATCATAAACCTCATATAATTGTATAAAATCACATTTTAAGTGAACATAAAATATTAGTTTCCCATAGAATCCTTGCAAAGCTTTAAAACTCTTTTAAAACTAATTCTTTTTGAAAGAATCTTCATAATTAAAATTCTCACTTAAGATAAAAGGAGCAAGTCTTGAGCTTAAGAGATTTATGTGATATCTTAGAATCATAAACATGCTATGCAACCTCATTTTAATCTTGTCATTATAAGGTGATAACTTGGAATTATAAACATGATATGCAAATCCATTTCTTTATCTTTAAGATTTAAGGTGATGACTTGAAAATTAAACATGATGCAAGAGCTTGAAATATAAACATGATGCAAGAAACGGAGCGGCGTAGTCCGCATAGGAAGTGGAGGGAGAAGAAAATCTTAAGAAACCAAGGCTGGATCACGGACCGTGAAGGAGAAGAGAATTATTATTACATCTTATTAAGCTCCAATCTCAAGACTTCTTAAAGAATGAATTCTTTAACTCCAATAATCTTAAGGAAATTGAAAGTGATACTACCATTTTCCAACTTTGCTTGTGATACTTGGGCAAGTCTTTGAGCTCTAGGATCTTTAGGTGATGACATAAAATAAACATGTCATGCATTGATTCTTTTAGCCATTATAAAATAAAGTGAGAGCATAAAATAAATATGAGATGCATCTTCTTTATTATCTTTAGAGATTAAGTGACAACTTGAAACATAAACATGAAATGCAAGCTTGGAAATTTAAACATGAATATGCAAGTTCATTTATTCATTCTTGAGAATTTAGTGATGACATAGAAAGTAAACATGGTTATGCAAGCATAAACTTAAACATGGATGCAAGTTCATTTTATTTCTTTACTAGAGCTCTCCAAGACTTTAGAGAAATATAAATTCAACCCAATATATCTTAGCAAGACAAAGTGAAAAATACATCTTTCAAGTTCTAAACTCAAGATCTTTATTTTTACATCATAAAAACATCATTCTTTAAAGTTTTGCATCAAGTGGAATTTTCAAGCTTTAGAGGCCTAACTTGTGATGGATTTACAACCCATACTCAAGGTCCTCATCATCAAGCCATCATTTCATTCCTTCTTAGGCCATTTGGCCGAAACCAAAATAAGGAAAGAAAAACTGAAATTATAAAGCTTTAAAAACTAGTGAAACCTTCAAGTTTTAGAGGTCTAACTTATGAAGGCTTTGCAACCAACACTCAAGAACCTTATCATCAAACCATGGTCTCATCATAATCTAAGCCATAAGGCCGAATTAATCAAAAGAAAGAAGGAAGAAAATTGAATTGAAAAAGCCATAGAACATTGACAACATTTTTGAGCTAGAAACATAACTTGTCATAGCATAAAAAACTTAGAAACAACACCCTACCTAATCTTATTTGAAGGAAAGGAAGAGAACTTGGTTTCTTTGAGTGAAATGGAAGAAATATTCTTGAAAACTTGAAGAAAGAATTCAGCCAAGAGGAGGAGGAAATGAGAGCTTTTGTGCTTTGGAAAAACTAGAAATGTGTACAATTTTGAGCAAGCATCTAAGACTCCTTAAGCATGCCTATTTATAGAAGAATTCAAGCTCATGTATGGACAAGAGGAGGAGGAAAATCTGACTAAATTTGAGGAGGAAACAAGGAAGGAAAAATCATCTTGTTTGGTGGCTTAAAACATGGAATCATGAAACATGATTCCTTGTTTTCATACCTTGAGTTTTGTGCCAAGTTTGACAAATTTTTCTAATGCATATTAGGCCATATAATTTCGTGCATTATAGCCCAAGGAAGAGAAATTTGTGTGTTCCATGCATTATTTAGGTGTAGGTAGGTATCTTTGCAAATTAGAGAATTTGCAATTAAGGGCTTAGGTGAATTAGTAAGCAATTTGGGTGTTTTTAAGCAATTTTAGGTTCTAATCAATTTAAATAAATAATTTTGACTCTAGATTAATAATTAGAATTTAATAAGCTTTAATTTGAGCCTAATATTGCTTAGGTTTCATTAGACGAATCAAAAATCTCAAAAATTGCAAAACTACAAAGAGGGGCAAAATGGTCATTTCTTAAAAATCTTCTGGGCCATCCAACTTAACCAATGGTTAATCATAGCTTAAAAACACCTTTTAAAACATTTTAGTGAGGTTTGGTCTAGCACGCAAATCGGAGTTCAAAGCCAGGGCGTTTTGGTCATTTCGCGTCGAAACTCAAAATTGAGATTCTTCTCCTCTATTAACACACATAACACAAACAATCCCTTATTATCCTCAAAACATCCCCTTGAGGGTGGGGCCCACGATCCTCATTTTCTGAATAAAATAACCTCAGGGGCATTTTGGTCATTTTACACGTATAGAAATTCTGGGCTTGCGACTTTTGCAGGAATCGCTCATAACTTCTTTCTAATGTTATATTCCTCTATTGAGGATTGTTTGGTTCTCAAATTTATATAAGAATTACCTAGGGAATTCGGTAATTTCTAAATGACAATAAAGTTGGAGCGTTACAAACATCATACCGAACTTCCTAGAAATTTCCGAGCCAAACGGCACCTTTACCCGCGTAAACATTGCAGGGTATTTTGGTCATTTTGAGTTGAAAGTTTGGAAATCGAGATTTTTACCTCGAATATCAAACATAACAGATATAATCCCCTTCAAACATTAAGTCACCCATTCAGGTTGTTGCCTATCCTCGTGTTCTGGAAAAATGACCTTAGGGGCATTTTGGTCATTTGTACTTGAAAAAAAAAATTCCTGCATTACAACTGAAAGCTTATATGAATTGATTTGTCCTACCTATACCAACAAAATGCATCTTCTTTTTGGTAGCCCATTGCTAAAGAACTCCATCTATAAGTGCGCTTGACTTGGAGCAATTTTGGGATCTGCTAGTGAAGACCCTTAATTACCATGTTCTACTCGAGTTTTGACATAGAAATTAGTAGAATATTACTTACATTCAATATACTAGTCGAAATACAAGGTAATAAAGATGATTTAGATACATATGTTGCGAAACTCATTTATACATATATGAATATCAGGTTTCAGTTACAGTGTGTACACTACATCAAGGAAGCAAACAAGACGACCCTTAAGCTAGTCAGAAACCTCGTAACAATAGGACTAGCCATCGTAAGACCTAGCCTGCTCAAGTATCCACCCGACAAAATAACATATAGATACAAATTGACCTGAAAACATTTAATAGTACATCAGACCTAGGCTGTAAGGTCCTAACTCTACACTACTACTATGTACATGCCAAAAGTCTCTAAGAAACTCGTATCGTCTAAGCAGGAGCCGTTGGCATCGCACAGATGGCCTCGCCTTGATTGAGGTGCTCAGGCCTTATCCTGTTTTGAGTCCGAGGAGGATGATGATGAAGGGTCGTATATGGAAAGGGCATAGGTGGTGCTGGGGCTTAAAAACATTGGGTGTGCCATGTGTAGAGGCACCCCATCATACAGAAATTCAGTCGAACTCTAGGGTAAATACAGGAAGTGTAAATGAACGGCTGAAGAATACATAGGCCCGACTGGAATAGGCCACAACGTACAGGAGTTGAGGTCAGGTCGTAGTGCCATTACCATTTGGGGTGAGTCAAGGAAGAATCACCGATGGCATCTGAATGCAATACAACATATATGCACATTGGGATGAGAATATTATAAATTCCCAGGGTAATCCCTCAAGTAATATAGAAATCAACTATAAATGCATTCACATAAGAGTATTTATGCAAAGATTATAAGCATTACTACTAAAGTAGGTACTATTATGTGAAATCAAGATATAACCACAATGATAAATTATGCATTGCTATTTGGAACCATGGAATCCCATTCTGTGCATTCTTCTCTTTTTATTAACATAGGGAAGGCTTAATATCACATCAAGAGGTGTCTGTATTAGACAATTCCACAAAGGACCATAGACCTGAGGACATGAGCTCATTCCTACCCGTGATCATCGGACTTCATTTTTTTTCCATTTCCGAATCACACACAGTTATTCCTAGTCGATACGTCTACGACTAATAAACTTCTAGGGAAGTCTTTATTTCTGTCTTCCCCTTCAACCCATATAAGCTTTGTCTCTATTTTCCCCATATGTTAAAACATGCACAAGTAAAATTTATACATTCTCTTTTCTCGTATAGTTGCACATGTTATTTTCTTTTTTCAAAGGCATGCTTACCATACATGTAGGCATTCAATTACATTGGAGTCTCATTCATGCCTTGTGAACAAATCTCTAAAACAATTAATATGCATTTATTTACCAGATACTTGAACTATATACTACGTATCATTAATTTAAGGCATTTCACCTTTTCAGCATATGGCAGATTATCATTTCAGTACCAATATTTAATGTCCCTATCAAATGGTTGGTTCAAGGGCCAAAAAAATTCCCCATGATACTTCAATGTGCCTAGGAGGCCCTGTAAAAATTTCAACACAACCTGAGCTCTCAAACCCCATCAGGAAATTGTACAAGTTTAGTGGTCAGAGACCACCAATTACAGTTAGGCCAGGGTTCTCACAATTTTTAACCCTATAAAATGATTGAATAACTGACAATAAAATTTACAGTAATATTTCCATGTGTTGCCCACTTCCTGTAAAAATTTCAAAGATTAAATCCATCATTTGCTATGGTAATAAAATCGGATAACTTTATTGCTTCAGCTTCAACATTTAGGCAGCATCTACACAATTTTGTTATGTAAATTTTTAAAATTTGGCTCAAAATTAGAACCCAAGAAAATTATGGGACTAGCCAAGATGTTAACTTGAACATATAAATTTTTCAGCTCATGAAAATGACTACAACATGCCCAAAAATCGTGACATACACTGCCAAGAGACCCAAAAATCCAGCAAGTATCACTCAACATTTTTTTGATAAAAGTGACTTCTATCATCATCCACACATACTATCAAAATTAATACATCAATATCAACATAATATCAACCAATATAAAGAGAAATTTTGGACTTAGCTCAATTAAAACACATCATAATTAAATTGGACAAGAAAAGGCAAAGAAAAACCCTACCCTTGGAAGCTAGTGTGTTCTTGTCTCTAGTTTGCTCCAAGATGAAGTTCTTCACTCCCAAGCTCTTAGGACACACCCAAACCCTTCTCTAATCAGTGATGGATGAGGTAATAAGGTGAGATTTAGTCATTCTAATTTGTTATACTTGTAGAGGTTGAAGTGTACAACAAGTTTAAAGAAGGAAGATTTTGATTTTAACAAGGTTTGGCTTAGGATTTTGATGTTGGAAATCAAGGTTCCAAGGTGTTTAGTGAAGGAAACATGGAGGTTCTGGTCTTCTCCTTTGCTGGCCGAGAGTTAGAGAAAGAATTAATGAGGTTTGGTGTGTTAACTTTATCTTATAAGAAGTGATATCATTGGTTGCACATAAAGTGAAATAATTTTCTTTTCATTAAAAGAACTTAACATCAATGGCTTTGATTTGATCTTGCATCCAAGATGAAATCTTAGCCATTCCATTGGCATTTAAAGAGATAAACTTCATTATTTTGTAGAGATTAACTAGCCTTCAATGTTAAAAATTGCACACCAAAATTTCACCGAACGGGTGAAACATCGTACCAGAAATTAGATATTACCCGAAATTAATTCTAAGCATGAAATTTTCATTTCCAAATATTTCTAACCTTATTCTTATGTTTCCCTAATTTCAGATCTTCTGTTTTAATCTAAGGTTTCAGCTTCCCGGGCATGTGGCCTAGAAAACTATTCACATTTTTTTTTTGCAATCATAGAGTTGTTCTCATCATTACTACATTTGTCAAAATCTCAATATTCTCATAGATAAAACCTCAATTAATTTCTAAAGAAAATTAGAGTGTTACAGGTGACCTCCTGAAGTTCTTAGGAAGCATGTGAGTGAGGACAAAACACGTTGAAAAAACCTTGTTTGGTTTAGGCAGGAGAACAATCCATAAAGTAGCAAGGGATTTTATATTAAGCTTTTTCAAAATCTGTTTTGTATACTTTTTTTAATGGATCAAGGTTCCTCCCTTTCGTTGTTTTATTTGAAGACTAAGGAAAATGCAGTTTTCTATCATGCTCATCTCAAATTCACTTGCATTAATTTTGAAAACTTTTCACAGAGATAATGATTAGTGGTGCCAAATATGATGTCATCAACATATATTTGCACTATCAAATGATTATCTTGCACAATAGTTAAAAGGGTAATGTCAACATTACCTCTCTTGAACCCATTTTTCAATAAGAAGGTACTTAGCCTTTCATGCCAAGCTCAGGAACTTGTTTCAAACCATAACCCCTTTGTTAGCTTGAAGACATGGT
>JAMLFY010000949.1:0-20000 GCA_030441495.1 Dalbergia oliveri
TCACTTCGGATAATAAGATTTGGGAAAATAAAACTGAACCTATGCATATACACCTCTTTCATAATGAAACCTAAAGTGGCTGGGGGCGACGACGATGACACTTGTGTTAAAGTCGGGGAGCCCTCCTAGAATCTTGTATAAGTATTCTCACCCCTTTGTTTTTCCTCCCGTGTCGTCTCCAAACGGGATTGATGCGGATGTCCATGATCTTCCTAGAGGGGCGGGCATAGGAATCACGTCATCTAGTCAGAACGGGGCAAGCGGAAGCATGAAGACTAGTCTAGCCTCGTTAACATTTGGTTTTGTATTAGTTAAAGTTGTTTGGTGTAATTGATACCCCTAGGTGTCCTTATATTTATAAGGACATCGTTGTTATGTTATGATGATGATATACGACTATAATTTATGTTGTGATTATTCTATGGTTTATTCATGGTTGTTATGATGACGTATATTTAGTTGTTATGTTTTACGTTTAATAGTCGTATCTATGCGCATGTGTGGCTTGCATTTTAAGTCTTAAGTTCAAAAAGAAAAAAAAATTAGTCGTATTTTATTACTCATATTTTAAAGAAAAGTAAGTCAAGATCTGAAATAAAGGTGTAACAACTAATAACTAACCAAAATGCAGCTCGAGTGTATGAGGTTAAGAGTTAGGGTGTTACAAAAATACATGTGAAAGCGGTAAACATTTATGAAAGTAAACGTGAAAATAGTAAAGGCTTGTGAAAGTAAATGTGTAAAGACTTGTGAAAATAAACGTGAAAACGTAAAGGCTTGTGAAAGTAAATGTGAAAGCAATTAAAATGTTAAAGCTTGTAAAATGTGAAACTTAAAGACTTGTGAAATGTGACAACTATGAAAGCATGTAAAATGCAAAACCAAAATTTTGTGAAGGTGTGTGAAAATTTAAATGTATGTGAAAACAAGTGCAAATGAATGGTTGGCAATTTTGATGAAATGATAATGCGAAATTGACATCATGATGACATGAATGATGCAAAACTAGTGGAGTGATGACATGGTGAATGAATTGTGTAACATCCTCTCAAGTACAATCTATTCCTTAAATCATGGCATCGATACTAGAGAGTTGTTACTTCTAAATTTGTGGACCTTTCTTAAATATCTATACTAAGCTCGGTTAATGTAATGACTAAGTGTAATTCTATTAACATGTATAATAAAGAAACATAACATTTATTGAATACATAGCTAAGTACGAAAGGACTAAGAGCTTTAGTACACATTATCTTCTTTACGTTTCAGACATACATATACAACTAAGTACAACATAATAAAAGCACTAACTACTAAACTCCTAAATCTGATTCCTTTTGTATAATAGCCCCATAGTTCTCTTGATAAACCTGGAAATGACACGGAAACACAAAAACATATAGGGGTGAGAATTACACAATTCTAGTAGGACATTTCCAAATACACAATCGTAATGTCATCGTATCGTCCTAGCCAGTTTGGTTTATGAAAATACGATAATGCAATACAACTAAAGATTCATTTTAAAGTTCTAAAATCATCCTTCTAAAGTGGGTTTATTTAATTATTCAATTACTTAATATACACACGTAATACTACTCTATATCATAATATTGCACTCTAAAATATACATGCCCTCAATACATCTAAGGGGACTTTTCCGTGCTCATTAAAGGGGACTTTTCCTTGCCCATAAAAGGGGACTTTCTCATGCGCATTGAGGTGTAGAACAAGTTTTGTGAAAGAATCTTGGTGTTTTAGTGACTTTGAGCTATGGTTTTGCAAGCTTGAAGTTTGTTAATGGAGGTTTGAGAGGAAGAAAAATGGAAGGGCTTTATTTTATGCCTCTTGGCCGAAAATGATCGTGATTGGGTGATAATGTTGGTGCCTTATCTTTATCTTAACATAAATATAGTATTTATGTAGGTAAAGTGTAATTTTCTTTCTTTTGGGAAAAGAAATTATATGAATGGCTAGGATTTGATTGGATAGTCAAAGAATGAATGTTGGTCATCCACTTGGCTCAAGATAAGTGGCTTACTTTAGCTTGGGGAGCAAGTAGCTTTTTTAAATTAAAACTTTCGGAAATTACTGAACGGATAAGATATTGGCCCAAAGTAAAATATAATAAATGAAAGGTCATGATTAAAACTTGCTTTTCAAGTTTTAATCCTTGCCATCCACTTGGCATAAAGTGGTTGGTAAAGGTTACTTGGCCACCAAGTAACTTGTATGGTGTTAAAAACCGCACATTAAAACTCTCCGACAGGTAAAACCCGTACAGAGTAATCAAACATGACCCGAAAATTAATTCTAGGTATACCTTCTCATTCTTTATCATTTCTAAGCTTCAACCTTACTTTTCTCAATCCAGGCATTTCCCGATCCCGAATCTAAGGTTTCACTGTCCTGACATACAGATGGGCTCGCAAGATTACTATTCATCGCGGCCCGTTTTTTTAATATGTCCATTGGGTCATCCTCATCATTGCTAAGCTATCAGATTTTTGAAATTATGACTAATAAAACTCAAATTAATTTTTAAATAATTTTTAGGGTATTACATTACCACCCACCTTAAAAAGAATTTTACCCTCAAAATTCATTTGAAAACAATTCCAAAAGACAATTTTCATAAATCAAACAAGCAATCCACACACGGGCAAATAAAAGACAACAATTGAATCCTAAATGTTCCTACCTCGATCGGATTTTTTGGTGTTGTGGCTTGTGCTCTCATATCGCAGCCATCTCATGGAGAGTATCCATCATGTCGTCTAGTTTAACCTTCCTGTTCCTAGTACATCCAATCTCCATTAGTTCCTGAACATACAAAACAAAGATATTGAGTTGATCAGGCTCAACACTGCTAAGTGTGATAGCAACCAACTACAACACCACTAACCTGTCATGCATATCTAAACCCTATATCCTATCATATAGATAAGATTTAAAGGTAGACTTATCTATATTTTGGAAGCATAGTCAGTCCATTCCTCAAGGTCCTACAAGGATAAACGGCTATGATATCATAATGTAACATCCTCCCAAGTACAACCTCCTCCTTAAATCATGGCATCGTCTCAAGAGTTGTTACTTATAAATTTGCAGACCTTTCTTAAATATCTATAGCAAGCTCAATTAATGTAATAACTAAGCATAATTCTATTAACATGTATAACAAAGAAACATAACATTTATTGAATACATAGCTAAGTAAAAAAGGAAGCTCTTCTAAGAGCTTTAGTAGCATCTCTTCTTACTACGTTTACAAACATATATATACAACTAAGTACAACATAATAAAAACACTAACTATTAAACTCCCAATTTGATTCCTTTTGTGTAGCAGCCCCATAGTTCTATAAATCAACCTGGAGACGACAAGGAAACACAAAAACACATAAGGCGAGAATTACACAATTCTCAGTAGGGCATTTCCCTAAATACACAATCGTAATGTCATCATTCCGTCCAGCCACTTCGGTTTATTAAGAAAATATGATCATGCAATACAAACTAAAGATTCATTTTAAAGTTCTAAAATCATCCTTCCAAAGTGGATTTATTTTATTATTCAATCACTTAATATACACATGTAATACTACTCTATATCATAGTATTGCATTATGAAATATACGTGCCCTTAATACATTGAAGGGGACTTTCTGCCTATTAAAGAGGACTTTTTCGTACCCATAAAAGGGGACTTTCGTGCCCAATAAAGGGGACTTTTTCTGTACTTAACATATATATCATCATCAAGCGTATATAAGTAACCATTCACAATAAAATTTTCAACAGGTCTCATAAACCACTCTTCAATTCCTCTAGCATACATTTATAGGTCACAAGTCACATGGCCAAATATTTAATATCAAGTATTCATGTCATACTAGAACAAAAAATGCCATTCTTTCATCAATTAAAAGCATTTCATTTCCAACACAATGGGTAGATTTCGCACCATTGTAGCACAATTTATTTGCTCATTGTAACGCCCCAATTTTGCTGTAATTTTTCCTGTCATTAAGAATTATGGAATTATCGTAGGTAAATATTATATAAAATTTGAGACCAAACAATCCTTAATAAAGGAATATAACGTTAGAAGAGAAGTTAGGAGCAATTCGTGCAAGTATTGCAAACCCCAATTTTCTGTACGTGTAAAATGACCAAAATGCCCCTGAGGTTATTTTACTCAGAAAATGAGGATGTGGGCCCCACCAATTCCTCAAGGGGATGTTTTGATGTTAATAAGGGATTGTTTGTGTTATGTGTGTTAATAGAGGAGAAGAATCCTAATTTTGAGCTTGAACGTGCGAAATGACCAAAATGCCCTTGCGGCTTTTTAATTTGGTGCCCGCTAAGCCGAACCTCACTAAAATGTTTTAAAACATGTTTTTAAGTTATGATTGTCCATTGGTTAAGCTCAGTGGTCTCGGGCAATTTTTAAGTAAAATAACCGTTTTGCCCTTCTTGTAGGTTTTACAAATTTTGAGATTTTTGATTCGTCTAACGAAACCTAAACAATATTAGGCTCAAATTAAAGCTTATTAAATTCTAATTATTAATCTAGAGTCAAAATTATTTATTTGAATTGACTAGAACCTAAAATTGCTTTAAAACACTCAAATTGCTTACTAATTCACCTAAGCCCTTAACCGTAAATTCTCTAAATTGCATGAATACCTTGCCTACACCTAAATAATACATGAAACACACAAAACCCTCTTCCATGAGGCTGTAATGCACGAAATAATTCAGCCATAATCATTAGAATTATTGCAAGATAATGCACTAAAACAAAATGCCAAAAAATTCCCTAAAACATGGCATAAAACATGCCTTAAACAAAGAAATGATTTTCCTTCCTTTGTTCCCCATGAAAAATCCGAAAATTATGCCTCTTCCTCTTGTCATACATGAGCTTGAATTCCTCTATAAATATGCTTACTTGAAGCCTTGGAAGCCTTGCTCATAACTTACACAAATTCTAGTTTTAGGAGCACCAAAAGCTCTCATTTCCTCCTCCTCTTGGCTGAATTCTTTCTTCAAGTTTTCAAGAATATTTTCTTTCATTTCACTCCAAGAAACCAAGTTCTCTTCCTTTCCTTCAAATCAGATTAGGTAGGGAGTAGTTTCTATATTTATTTCTATGATTTGAAAAGTTGTGTTTTTAGCTCAAAATGTTAAAATTATGAACTTACCTTAGCTTTTCATTTCGGTTTTCCTCTTCATTTTTCTTTAACCAATTTGGCCATATGGCCTAGGTGGGACTAAGATGATGGCTTGATGATGAGGACCTTGAAGGTGGGTTGTGAATCCATCACAAATTAGGCCTCTAAAGCTTGAAAGTTCCACTTGATGCAAAACTTTAAAGAATGATGTTTTTATGATGATTTAATGATCTTGAGTTTAGAATTTGAAAGATGTATTTCTCACTTTGTCTTGCTAAGATATATATATTGGGTTGAATTTATATTTCTCTAAAGTCTTGGAAGAGCTCTAGTAAAGAAATAAAAGGAACTTGCATCCATGTCTAAGTTTATGCCTTGCATAACCATGTTTACTTTTAATGTCATCACTAAATTCTCAAGAATAAATAAATGAACTTGCATATCTCATGTTTAAATTTCCAAGCTTCCATTTCATGTTTATATTTCAAGTGTCACTTAATCTTCAAAGATAATAAAGAGGATGCATCTCATATTTATTTTATGCTCTCACTTTATTTTATAATGGCTAAAAGAATCAACGCATGACATGTTTATTTTTATGTCATCACCTAAAGATCCTAGAGCTCAAAGACTTACCCAAGTATCACAAGCAAAGAAATAAGATTATTGGAGTTAAAGAATTGATTCTTTAAGAAGTCTTGAGATTGGAGCTTAAAAAGATGTAATAATAATTCTCTTCTCCCTTCAGGTTCCAGTGCGATTCCGGGCTCAGTTTTATTAAGTTCTTCTCCCTCCACTCATCCTATGCGACTCCGCTCCAGTTTCTTGCATCATGTTTATATTTCAAGCTCTTGCATCATGTTTAATTTTCAAGTCATCACCTTAAATCTTAAAGATAAAGAAATGGATTTGCATATCATGTTTATAATTCCAAGTTATCACCTTATAATGACAGATTAAAATGAGGTTGCATAACATGTTTATGATTCTAAGATATCACATAAATCTCTTAAGCTTAAGACTTACTCCTTTTATCTTAAGTGAAAATTTTAATTATGAAGATTCTTTCAAAAAGAATTAGTTTCTAAAAGAGTTTTAAAGCTTTGCAAGGATTCTACGGGAAACTAATATTTTATATTCACTTAAAATGTGATTTTATATAATTATATGAGGTTCATGATTCGGCTTCTGATATGAGATTAGTACCAATAAATGATGATGATTTAATATGTTTGAAGTTGTGATAATTATGGTTTATTGCTAAAGGAATGATTCTATGCATGTTAGAGATAAAACTAGCTTCCTAAAAGCGTAAAAGCAAGATTTCTAGAACTTTAGAGAATGAAATTTATGCATTCTGTCCAGAGCCTTTAGTGACCTTAAGAACCAGATATTATTATGTTTAGATAAAGGACAATGATTCATAATTGGTTTAGTAATTAATTTTAGCATCATAGGGAAAGCGGTAAAGAAAGGGTTAAAAACGTAACTTCTAGCACACGTAAAACCTTAAGAACAACTTACTGTCTATGCTACCCCATATAGTCTAATAATGTTCTTAAGGCTTATAATTGATGGTAATAAATCCCTTAGATGCATAAGTAATTAGTTTGATAATTAAGGTTACCCAATTTTAGAGTTCGGTTATTTAGGGAGCTTCCTGAAAATTTTAGATGGCATCTTTTGATGCTTTGGAATGTAAGTTTATATGATGATGTAATGCCTCCTGAGAATTTGATATTATTGAATGATTTCATGGCTTGCATGTTATAATTGCTATTGCAAACAATGAGAATGTTCATGCATCTTGATGATTATGATATAACATGCTAAGACTTAATGGTGACTTAAACTCATGAGGAAATGATCCTTTGGACCCATCAGACTATAGGTGGTGAAAAGGTGATCTTGAGAAAATGATCCTTTAAGACCCATCAGACTAGAGGTGGTGAAAAGGTGATTCTTGCCCCCTAGCCGTTCTCTCAAAAGGGTAGAGTTGGGATTTTAACTTATCAAAAGGGATAAGTATATGCTAGTGACGACTAGTAAGGTATGAGCTCATAACCTAGATTACTCCCAAAAGGGTGGAGTATAGGGTGGCCCAAGGAAAATAATGATGATGATGACAAGATTTTAAGTCACCTAGGACACTAAAGGAATGAAATATGTGCACCATGTTTTGTGCATAGCTATTATGGTATGATGTTCTTACTATGCATAGCATTTTATGAGATGATGATGGGAAATATGATGTTCTTTGAGAAATATGATATTCTTTTATGCATAGTATTTATGATATGATGATGAAGAATCGATGTGTTGATAAAAGGAAAAGTTCATTATAAACATGACATGCTAAGTTTATGATGCATTATAAGACGCATGATTAAAGGGACGAACCTCGGTAAAGTATATTTTCGAACTTAATAAATCAATCTTAGTATGCTCACTATTTCATAATAACCAGAGGTTCCTGGGGATGATGATGATGACACAATGCATCATGAGGTGAGTATCTACTGAGATTCTTTTATAAGTTTCTCACTCGCTCTATTTTTCTTTCCATCTCGTCTTCAGAAATAGAAGGAAACGTTCGTGAATCACATTGAGGTCACGGGACTGAACTTGATCCTGCTAGTTTCACTCGTATATTTAGATATCTATCCCTATCCCTGGAGTGTTATTACTAGGTGCCATTAATGGATGTCCTTCCATCCATATATTATTTATGTTTTGTTAGATTGCCTACACTTAGTCTTATTCTCTTGATAGGCAAAATATCTATATGATATGTAATTATGGATGCTATGATGGAGCCAATATATTATGATGTGATGTTTGTAAATTCCTATGTGTCTTTTAAATTTTGCTAAATCATTCACGATAAGCGGCTCACGTTTTCAATCATGTTTAAAAAAAAAATGGCTCGTAATTTCACTAAGTATTTTCAAAGCATGATTAAGGAACTGAAGCAAAGAGTAAAGTCTAGTAATTAATCAAATCCTGCTAGGTGTATGGGTTAATTATTAGTGTTACACTCATCAAACAAGCTATTCAGAGGCAATAAAAATTATCTAAGACGCTTAATGTGTCCACAAGGCTCCATAAAAATTTCAAACCATAAAGAGTTCTCTAACTATGTGAACAAAATTAGACAAATTTGGTGCTCAAAAACCACTTGACATCAGCATGGAAATGAAATCCTAATTTTTAACCCTAGTAAATGATTGAAGCAATTCAAAATAAAAATCACAGTACACTTCAAGTAGTAAAAATTTCAAAGGATAATTCAATAATTTGCTATGGCAGAAAATTAAACAAATTCACAGCTTCAAGACTAGAAATTAGCACACCTATAGTCTCGGTTCATGATTTTTTTAGGTAGTAAGAGTCCAAAACAAGGCTCAAGAAAATTCATGGAACTATCTAAGATATTATCTTCAACATATATTTTTTATAGTTATGAAAATACCTACAATTATACTAGAAAATTCGTGAACAATCACTTCCGATAGAAAGCGAAATTCCAACGCATAGACCAAAACCACTTTTGACAAAAATGATTTTTAACATCATCCAAACACTCCACCAAAATTAATACATCAATATTGACATATTATTAACCAATATAACCAGAAATTTGGACCAAGATAAAAAAAGAATATTCAGAATAAATTTGAAGAAAAAGGCAAAGAAAACCCTACTTTTGGTGTCTAATGGATCCTTGGCTCCAAGATTGATCCCTTCCACTCCAAAGCTCCCAAATCAACCTCAAAACCTTCCTAAATCAGTGAGGGGTGAGGTAGCAAGGTAAGGATTGGTGAGAAAATGAAATTCCAATCGATTAGATTTGTAGGTATTGAGGTGTAGAACAAGTTTTGTGAAAGAATCTTAGTGTTTTAGTGGCTTTGAGCTAGGGTTTTGCAAGCTTGAAGTTTGTTAATAGAGGTTTGACAGGAAGAATAATGGAAGGGCTTTATTTTATGCCTCTTGGCCAAAAATGATGGTGGTGGGGTGATCAGGTTGGTGGCTTATCTTCATCTTGACATAAATATAGTATTTATGTAGGTAAAGTATAATTTTCTTTCTTTTTGGGAAAAGAAATTATATGAATTGCAAGGATTTGATTGGATAGTCAAGGAATGAATGTTGGCCATCACTTGGCTCAAGATAAGTGGCTTATTTTAGCTTGGGGAGCAAGTAACTTTTCTGTTAAAATTGCACACGAAATTCCAGAACGGATGAGATATTGGTTCAGAGTAAAATATAATAAATGAAAGGTCATGATTAAAACTTGCTTCAAGTTTTAATCCTTGCCATCCACTTGGCATAAAGTGGTTGGTAAAGGTTACTTGGCCACCAAGTAACTTGTATGGTGTTAAAAATCACACATCAAAACTCTACGAACGAGTGAACACCGTACCGGGTAATCAAACATTACTTGAAAAATTAATTCTAGGTATAACTTCTCATTCCTTATCATTTCTAACCTTCACCCTTACTTTTCTCAATCTCAAGTTTCTCGGTCCCAAATTTAAGGTTTAGCTTTACCATGAGCCGTGTGGCCCACAAGGTTACTATTCACCTCGACCCAAATTTTTTTTCTTAATACGTTGGTTGGGACTTCCTCATCATTGCTAAGCTCAGATTTTTGAAATTATGATTAATAAAGCTCAAATTAATTTTTAAATAATTTTAGGTGTTACATTACCACCTACATTAAAAAGAATTTTGCCCTCAAAATTCATTTGAAAACAATTCCAAAAGGCATTCATAAATCAAACAAGCAACCCACACATGGGAAAACAAAAGACAACAATTTAATCCGAAACGTTCTTACCTCGATCGAATTTTTGGGTGGTGACAACCTTCAGTACTTAAGTGAACCTTGGTAGTGTGGCTTATGCTCTCATATCGAGGCCATCTACGGAGAGTATCCATCATGTCATCTAGTTCAACCTGTAACACCCTAAAAATTTGTTAAAAATTAATTTGATCTTTATTAGTCAAAATTTTAAAAATCTAATAGTTTAGCAATGATTAGGATAACAAACATGTAACACCCTAATATTTAATCCAACACACCTATGCATTAATATTAATTATTAGTTATTACCTCCTTTTAAATTCATTTGTAAAATTACTTAGTGGAAAATACAGGTAAATTTTTTTTTTTAAATATGTAAAACAAAATGCGGGTCATGTACTATAAGAGCGAAACATGAAGCAGCAAAAGGATTAAAACATACAATTGAAAGCAATAAAGAACACATCATTCCTAAAAGCAAATGCCATAATATATTAGATAACATAGTTGAACACATGTTCCTGAATACACCAACTAAAACATAACTAAATAAAGTCATACCCATATAAAGTGGGCAGAGCTTACAATACATAGAATAAGAAAATACATAAACGAAAGTAAAACGTAAACAACAAGTACATGGGAGCCCAGAAAGATCAAACCCCAGCTATAGCTACCCCCTCCTCGGAAACACCTTGGTGATGCTAATCCTCTAGCGATGGGGAGATGTGTCCGGCGAAACCTAGAGCTTCCTCTCATGGCCCCGCGAAGAGGGGATGTGGGCATTAGAGTGGGGAACAACATGACCACCTCGACGCGGGCGCCTCTCGAGCTATCATACTCGCCTCGCAAGCCTTGGCTAGTGAGGTATCCTCACTACCCCTACCCACGTCCATGGGTACCAAGGAGCGGAACCCTCCAAGTAGACATAGGCAGGGGAGTCTTCAGACAATTCGACCCCAGTCGTGTTATGAGCGGACGTACTCGGTAGTCTCTGACCAGCTGAGGATGATAAACGAGCGCGGTGGTCTACTCATGCGCGGGGTTGGGTCTTCTCGAAGATCATGTCGTCGTCTACGATGAGGTAGGAATGAAAGCGAAAGCTGGAACACTGATGCGCAACGGGCGTCCCATGTCGAAAAATACGTAGCACATGACCCTCGAAGCGATATGACTGATGCTCTAGGTCATATGCACCTCCCAAATCGGCATATCAATGAAGATCACAAACGACACCATCAAGATCTGAAGACGTAACGGGAAATAAAGAAGAGAGGGGAGAAGTCATAAAAGAATTAATAGGGAACCTCCTATCCTAATGTCTTCATTTATGTCCCCAAAAACCTTGGGTTTATTATGAAAAGATTTAACATGCAAAGGTCTATTATGAAGTTTTATAAAAGTAATTATCCAAGGTCCATTTCTTTTATGATGAATCTTAATATATGAATGCAGCATATCAAAGCATGAATGCATGGCAATACCTTATGCAAGCAAACCAATAAAACATGTCATCGTAATTTATCATCAAGTAAGTGGCATGTACTTCTACATGAAAACCTTTCTCTTCCACAAGCATGAAACTCACATCCTTTTCTCGTTTCTCAAACCTATGACATTAAGGTATGAAACCTAGAATCATCGCCACCTAATCTAGGCTATGAGCTCATACCTCAACTAGTCGTCACTAGTCTTACTTATCCTCTTGATAAGAGTAACATAATCACAATAATCCAGACTCCAGAGTATAAGGGCGGGGGCCTAAGGATCACCCATTATGGGACTTTTTCCTTCCTCGAAACGCATCAATTGGTTAAGCCAGTGACTTTGTCCGCTTTGGCAGGCTAATGTCTATGCCCTCATGGTTTTACCTTCTCTACACCATCAAGGAAAAGTATGTCTAAAATTATTAACGATGCATAACTGGTTAAGACCAGTGACTTTGTCGCTCGGTATGGCTCACGACCATACCCACGAGTTTACTCCTCCGTGGCAGGAGAAAATGTATCTCGACATGTCACATTCAAAATCTTTCTTTTCAAAACTTCTTTTAAGTCTTCAAATTTGATAGAAATCCAGCAGCATAATGGCTTATACGAATTTTCTCATATTTGAGTCATGCCATGTAACTGATTCAATGTCTCAATCAATCAAATCTTTAAAAGCCATATAAAACATATTCATTCATTTCATCATCATCTTATACCCATATGCATCTCAATCATGGCATGCCGTATTATCACATCAATTACGTCATCGGTTCACACAATCTTATGCACATAACATTAATACTCTCATATAACATAAATACACTCGTTCACTTGGTCACTTACTCATGTTATATCATATCTTGCAATGTCTTATGCTTTGATATGGGTCACTTAATCTTGTGTTCTAATTATCCTAATGCCCATTATAAACCTTGGATACACCTAAATGATTACTACTTGTAACTCTCTCTAATATTTATGCTCACTAACTCTTCCAAACAACATTGCATTAATTCAGGATGACTATAAGTGATTGAGGTTCTAGATTCTACGTCTTTGACCCTTTCTATGTTCTGTGTAACACTCTAGTAATTAACCAAATACACCTAGGTTGAATTTGATTAATGACTAGACTTTACTCTTTGCTTTGGTTCTTTCATCATATTTTGAAAATACTTAGTGAAATTACGAGCCATTTTTTTTTTTAACATAATTGAAATCGTGAGCCGCGCATAACATAAACGATTAAGCGGTAGTAAAATAAGACATTTAAGAATCTAAATATATCATATTGGCTCCATCACATAACATCCATAATGCACATCACAACATATATACAATAACCTCACTCAAAAGGTGAGTTAAGTTCATACATCATATCTTACATATTCACACCATAGGAAACTATTTATAAGGAAATCATGCCCCTAAACTAGATAACCTTAAAAGCTGAGGAAGGCTACTCTAAAACTGGGATGTATAACACTCTTAAGACTACTTAAAAACTCTCTAGGGCCACTGTCTTGGAAACGGGGGGAAACCCGATCCCTGACGAGCTTCCTCGGAAGGGGGCACACGAGATGCACCAGCTGGGGTCGCATGGACGATCTTCTTGCTAACCTCGGCTGAACAACTGTTTCCTCACTACCCTCTCTTACACGTGGGAGAGTAGGAGCGCTCTCAGAATAAGCATGAGTAGGAGGGTCCTCTGAAGGATCAGATTTCAGAATATCTCGTTCGTGGATTATACTCTGGAAAACCATGGACGGCAGATGAGGCGGGATAAGAACGTAACATTCTTTCATCAAGTGGACGTGCATGTTCGAAAACCATTTCATCGCCATAGGGAGAAGTAGGAGAAAAACGATAACTGGGGAGGGATGTGCAAATGGACGACCTACGTAAATAAAAACACGAACCTTCCTTCAAAGTGATACGAATGATGCACGGATCATAGTGGAATTCCCAAGTAGGGGTGTCAACGACAGGACGAATGTCGCCATCTGAATCTGAAGACAATGACGGAAATAAAGGAAAGGGAGTGAGAATCTTACTAAAGAATTCTCAGTAGGGTATCTCCTTCTACGGTGTCATCATCAAAGTCTCCAGGAATCTCGGGTTATTATAAAATAGTGAACATACGAAGATTAAATTTTAAGTTCAGAAAATACTTTTACCGAGATTCGACCAATTTTAATTATGCGTCTTATAATGCATCATAATCTTAACATGTCATATTTATAATGAACTTTTCTTTTATCATTACATCATATTCCTCATCATCATCATTAATATAACATGCATAGAAGAACATCATATTTCTCATCATCAACTCATGTATGTTATGCAGAAGAATATCATAATAGCTACACATGGACATGGTGCACATAATTTATTTCTTTAGTACCTTAGGTGACTTTAAAATCTTATCATCCTCATTATTTTCCTTGGGCCACCCTATACTCCACCCTTTTGGGAGTAATCTAGGTTATGAGCTCATACCTTACTAGTCGTCACTAGCATATACTTATCCTTTTTGATAAGTTAAAGTCCTGACTCTACCCTTTTGAGAGAACAGGGTTAGGGGGCTAGAATCACCTTTTCACCACCTATAGTTTGATGGGTCCAAAGGATCATTTTCTTATAAATTTTAAGTCACCAATAAGTCTTTGCATGTTACAACTCGCAATTCATAATAATTCTAACATTTTCTTATTTAGGTCTTATTCTGGAATAATATATATCAACTATAATCATGCATCTGGAGATTCCAGGAAAGAGAGGTGGGTCACAATGGACACGCTTAAATACCAAATCTTTCCTTAGCCAGAATCTTTCCAAATTGCACTCTTAAGTAATACACTTTCTTAGGTAACAAAATATGTCTTTATTTCATGCATAAGTTTTCATTGTTTGCAACAGCAACTATAACATACAAACCAGGGAATCAATCAATGACACCAAATTCTTAATAAGCATCAAATCACATTTTAAGTACACATAAAATTACTAGCTTCCCATAAAATTCTTACAAAGTTTTAAAACTCTTTTAGAACTAATTCTTTTTGTTAAACTTGAAAGAAGTCATAGGACTTTAGGCCTAACTTAACCATGGGACCGATTTATAACTTGAAAGAATGTTCATAATTAAATCTTTCACTTAAGATAAAAGGAGCAAGTCTTGAGCTTTAGAGATTTAGGTGACATCTTAGAATTATTACCATGCTATGCAACCTTATTTTAATCTTATCTTTATAAGGTGATAGCTTGGAATTATAAACATGATATGCAATTCCATTTCTTTATCTTTAAGATTTAAGGTGATGACTTGAAAATTAAACATGATGCAAGAACTTGTAATATAAACATGATGCAAGAAGCTGGGGCGGTAATCCGCAGGGACCGGTGAGGGAGAAGAATCTTAAGCAACGGAGCGGCGGTAGTCCGCAGGACCGGTGAGGGAGAAGAGAATTACATTTTTTTTAAGCTCCAATTCTCAAGACTTCTTAAAGAATAAATTCTTTAACTCCAATTATCTCATTTCTTCGCTTATGATTCATAGGCAAGTCTTTGAGCTCTAGGATTTTTAGGTGATGACATAAAATAAACATGCCATGCATTGATTCTTTTAGCCATTATAAAATAAAGTGAGAGCATAAAATAAACATGAGATGCAACTTCTTTATTATCTTTAGAGATTAAGTGACAACTTGAAATTTAAACATGAAATGCAAGCTTGAAATTTAAACATGAGATATGCAAGTTCATTTATTTATTCTTGAGAATTTAGTTATGACATAAAATAAATATGGCTGTGCAAGGCATAAACTTAAACATGGATGCAAGTTCACTTGATCTCTTTACTAGAGCTCCTTCAAGACTTTAAGAAAATTATGATTTCAACCCAATATATGTATCTTAGCAAGACAAAGTAAAAAAATACATATTTCATATTCAAACCTCAAGATAAAAACATTATTCTTTAAAGTTTTGCATTAAATGGAATGTTCAAGCTTTAGAGGCCTAACTTGTGATGGATTTACAACCCATATTCAAGGTCCTCATCATCAAGCCATCATTTCATTCCTTCCTAGGCCATTTGGCCGAAACCATGAAAGGAAAATAAGGAAAGAAAAACTGAAATTTTAGAAGCTTTGGAAACTAGTGAAACCTTCAAGTTTTAGAGATCTAACTTGTGAAAGCTTTGCAACCAACACTCAAGAATCTCATCATCAAACCATGGTCTCATCATAAGCTAGGCCATATGGCCGAAATACTTTAAAAAGAAAGGAAGAAGAAACTGAAAATGAAAACTTAAAAGAAAGCTCATGAAAACATCATTTTTGAGCTAGAAACATAACTTGTCTTAGCATAAAATGAACTTAGAAACACCTCCCTACCTAATTTGATTTGAAAGAAAGGAAGAGAACTTGGTTTCCTTGAGTGAAATGAAGCAAAATATCCTTGAAAAGCTGAAGGGAGAATTCAGCCAAGAGAAAGAAAGAAAGAAAGCTTTTGGTGCTCCTAAGACTAGAATTTGTGTAAGTTATGAACTAAGCATCTAAACTATCTTCAAGCATGCCTATTTATAGAGATTTTGCAGCTCATAAATGGACAAAGGAAGGAAGGAAATCTGACCAAAAATTAGAGAAAAAAATAAGGAAGAAAAATCATTTTGTTTGGTGGCTTAAAACATGGAATCATGTTTCCATGTTTTCATGATTCTTTGTTTTCATTCTTTGGATTTTTGTGTAATAATTTTCTGACTTATTACTCAATAATTTCAGCCATTACAGCCTTGTGGAAGAGGATTTTGTGTGTTCCATGTATTATTTAGGTGTAGGCAAGGTATTCATGCAATTTAGAGAATTTACGGTTAAGGGCTTAAGTGAATTACTAAGCAATTTGGGTGTTTTAAGCAATTTTAGGTTCTAATCAATCTAAATAAATAATTTTGACTCTAGATTAGTAATTAGAATTTAATAAGCTTTAATTTGAGCCTAATATTGTTTAGGTTTCGTTAGACAAATCAAAAATCTCAAAATTTGCAAAACTCACAACGCAGGGGCAAAAACGGTAATTTAACCCAAAAAGGACCATCCGACTTAACCAATGGTCATTCATAACTTAAAAACACCTTTTAAAATATTTTAGTGAGGTTCGGACTAAGTCGGCACGCAAATGTTAAAACGCCGCAGGGCGTTTTGGTCATTTCGCGCGTCGAACTCAAAATTGAGATTCTTCTCCTCTATTAACACACATAACACAAACAATCCTTTATTATCCTCAAAACATCCCCTTGAGGATGGGTGGGGCCCACGATCCTCATTTTCTGAGTAAAATAACCTCAGGGGCATTTTGGTCATTTTACACATCCAGAAAATCGGGGTTTGCAATGCTTGTACGAATTGCTCCTAACTTCTCTTCTAACGTTATATTCCTTTATTGAGGATTGTTTGGTCTCAAATTTTATATAATATTTACCTACGGTAATTTGGTAATTTCTAATGACAGTAAAGATTCCAGTAAAAATTGGGGCGTTACATTACTCCCCTCCTTAAAAAGAATTTCGCCCTCGAAATTCGTTCCTGAGAATAGCTCGGGGTATTGTGCTTGCATATCTGATTCCAGCTCCCATGTAACTTCTTCGGTTTCACCTCGTCCCCATGCTACTTTGATCAAAGGTACGGCCTTATTTCTTAACTGCTTAACTCCTTGGTCAACGATTCTCGTGGGTGGTAAGTTAAACGTTAGGTCATCTCTTAATTGTACATGTTCTGGCTCTAGTACATGACTTGGGTCAGAATGATATTTCCTTAACTGGGAGACATGGAAAACATCATGAAGGTTGGCAGACTCGGGGGTAAGGCTATACGGTAGGCTCCAGATCCTACTTTGTTAAGGATTTCAACGGGCCAAGAAATCTGGGGCTCAATTTCTTTACTTTCATTGCTCGTCCTATGCATGTGGTGGGGGTGATTCTTAGGAACACATGGTCCCCTTTGAAAATCTAGCGGTTTTCGCCGCTTGTCCGCATAGTTTTCTGTCGACTTTAGCGTAAGAATTTTATCCCTAATTTTCTTAATTTGTTCCGTTGTTTCCCTCACAATATCAGTCCAAGTAGACTTTGCTCTCGGGCTCATACCAACATAGAGGTGATTGACACTTCCGTCCATAGAGGGCCTCGTATGGTGCCATACCGATACTTGCATGATAACTGTTGTTATATGCAAACTCAATAATAAGGTACTTATCCCAACTCCCTCTTTGATCTAAAACACATGCCCTCAACATGTCCTCCAAAGTTTGGATAGTTCTTTCAGATTGACCGTCCGTTTGGGGGTGATAAGCCGTGCTCAGACACAGCTTTGAACCAAACGCCTTCTGAAAGGCTCCCCAAAACCGTGACGTGAATCGCGGATCTCGATCAGAGATTATTGTTGACGGTACTCCATGTAATCTTACTATCTCCTGTATATATGTGCTAACCTATCCAAGGAATAAGTCACCTTAATAGGTAAAAAGTGGGCTGACTTAGTCAACGATCCACGATTACCCATATGGCATCATGATTCGCTTGGGTCCTCGGTAGTCCAGTTACAAAATCCATGGAGATACTATCCCACTTCCATTCGGGGATTGCAGAGGTTGCAACATTCAGAAGGTTTTTGGTGTTCAATCTTCACTTTTTGACACACCAAGCACTTACTCACCCATGTGCACACATCCTTCTTCAATCCTGGCCACCAGAACATCTTCTTCAAATCTTGATACATCTTGGTGGCACCCGGATGAAGGGTAAAATGGCTCTTATGGGCTTCCTCCAAAATATCCTTCGGAGGTCACCACTAGCAGGTACACATATACGACCTTCAAACCTCCATAAACTATCATTCCCTTGGGTAAAACCTTTCAACTTAGCTCTTCCTCCTCTAAGGTCTCTTGAAATTCTGTATCTTTCCTTTGGGCTTGAGCAATTCTTTCCTTGAATTCACTCGTCACACTAAGGTGACAAGCTCTTATGCCCTTAGTGGTCAAGGTCATCCCTAAATTTAGGTCTCTAAATTGCTCAATTAACTCAACCTCCTTCACCATCAAACGGGACACTTGTAAGGATTTCCTACTTAGGGCATCAGCTACAACATTAGCTTTACCTGGATGATAGTTTAACCCGAAATCATAATCTTTTAAAAACTCCATCCACCTTCTTTGCCTCATGTTTAGCTCTTTTTGATCAAAGAGATATTTCAAACTCTTGTGATCGGAAAACACCTCAAACCTCACTCCGTATAAATGGTGTCTCCAAATCTTTAGAGCAAACACGACAGCGGCTAACTCAAGGTCATGGGTGGGGTAATTTGCCTCATGCGGCTTGAGTTGTCTTGATGCGTAGGCCACCACTTGCCTATTTTGCATCAGTACACAACCCAAACCTTTTCTCGAAGCATCACAGTACACTTCAAAAGGCACATTGGGGTCGGGTAATACTAAAACGGGGTTGAGGTTAGCTTGTGTTTCAGCTCTTGAAAGCTCTTTTCACACTCGGGGGTCCATGAAAAAGGGTGTTTTTCCTAGTTAGCTTGGTCAGGGGTAGGGAAATCTGGGAAAATCCCTTGATAAACCGACGGTAATAACCAGCTAAACCCAAAAAGCTCCTTACTTCATTCCGTGGTTGGTCTTTCCAGTTCACAACCGTTTCCACCTTACTAGGATCTACAGCAATTCCTTTCTTAGATACTACATGCCCTAAAAATTTACCTCATCTAACCAGAATTCACACTTAGAAAGCTTGGCATATAGTTTCTTTTCCTTCAAGATCTCTAGTACTATGGTTAGGTGGCGTTCATGCTCCTCGTGGGTCTTAGAGTAGATGAGAATATCATCTATGAAGACAACCACAAACTGATCTAAATAGGGTCTAAAGATCCTATTCATGTAATCCATAAAAATGGCTGGAGCATTGGTTAATCCAAAGGACATTCCTCCAAACTCAAAATGGCCGTATCGAGTGCGAAAGGCCGTTTTCGGTATATCTTCATCTCTTACCCTAATTCTGGTGGTAACCTGACCTCAAATCAATCTTAGAAAACACTCCTGCACCTGGTCCATCAAGTCATCTATCCTAGGCAAAGGGTATTTGTTCTTCACCGTCACTTTATTCAATTGCCTATAGTCAACACACATCCTCATACTTCCATCCTTTTTCTTCACAAACAACACGGGGCTCCCCAAGGTGACACACTAGGTCTAACAAACTTTTTCTCCAATAAATCCTCCAATTGAGCTTTCAACTCGGTCAACTCTAATGGGGACATCCTGTATGGGGCTATGGATATGGGACCTGCACCGGAAGCAATTCTATGGAAAACTCTATCTCTCTCTTGGGGGAAACTCTATCTCATCTGGAAATACTTCGGGATAATTTCTTACTATCGGTATCTCATCGATACTTTGCTCAAAGTCTACATCACTAGCGGCTAGGAAAATATAACCTTTACTCTCACCCTTACCAGTCCATTTCTC
>JAMLFY010000950.1:0-19994 GCA_030441495.1 Dalbergia oliveri
CCAGGAGGTGGATCCGAATCTAAGGACAAAGATAAGGAGGGACATCTCCTGGAAGGATTGTGGTGCAAGCGGGACATAAAAAATAACTGGATGTGCCATATGGAGGGGCACACCCTCATTGTGGAAAGCGGGATCAAAGTCAATGGTAAACACGGATGCACTAAAGAAGCGACCAAAGAACACATATGTGCAAACCTATGAATAAGCTACTGCATATAGGAAATCTAGCGTGGGGTCGTAATGCCACACCTATTATGGCGAGTCAAGGAAAAATACCAGACGGCATCGATATGATTTGAATACAATACACAAGCATGCAAACATAGGGAAAAGAATGTTATAAAATTATTAGTAGGGCACTCCCTTAAACATAATGAAACATAGCTAACAATTTCATTTATATAAGAAATATCATATAAAGTGATATGTAGAAACAATAATAATCCCGTGCAAAAGAAGTATCATTCCTTGATTTTTTTCATGTCGCTAGAACTAACTCAGTGCATTTTTTTTCTTTTCCTCAACATATGGAAGACTTAGTTCTATATCAAGTAGTATCTGGAGTGGATGACTCCATAATAGGTAATAGACGCTTATCAGGACATGAGCTCATTCTTATATGTGATCATCAGACTTCATTTTTTTCCTTTTTCTAATCTCACACAATTCTATTCCTAGGACGTTTACCGACTTAAATATTTCTAGGGAAGTCCCTATTTTTGCCTTTCCTCTTTTTTCCCAATATAAGTCTTGTCTCTATTTTACTCATATGTTAGAACATGCACAATTGAAGTATACACATCCTCTTTTCTCATATAATTGCATCACATACTTTTCTTTTCTCAAATGCATGAATAAGCCACATATAGGCATTCAATCACAAATGATTCTCATTTGTGCCTTATAAGCCAATCTTTAAATTATCTAGCATGCATTCATACTCATCATACTTAAATTAAGAGTCATTATATCACCAAATCAATGATTGGATTCAATTCCAGCATATTAGCAGAATTTATGCTTAATTAATAAGATTTATTTGGTGTACCAAACAACCAATTCAAAGGCTATAACAATTCTCCATGGCACTTCAATATGTCCACAAGGTTTTATAAAAATTTCAAAACAAGAATCATTCTCTAACTATGTTAACAAAATTAGACAAATTTGATAGTCAGAGACCACTTAATCTCACTAAAATCAAAAGTTCATAATTTTTAACCCTAGCAAATGACTGAATCAATTTGGAATAAAACATATAATTCATGCTCTTTGCAAATCATAATTTCATAAACTTGACAAAACTAATAATAATTTATAATCTCTTTAAATCGTCTCTAAAATCATGAAATAATACTACAATATAAGAAAAATAGCTCTAATGACCAAAATAAAGGTCACATGATTGAATCCACTGGCCTAGAGGGGAGAAAGAGATGGTGCCAACACCAACTGAAGCTCA
Organism: Dalbergia oliveri; assembly: GCA_030441495.1. NCBI lineage: Eukaryota > Viridiplantae > Streptophyta > Magnoliopsida > Fabales > Fabaceae > Dalbergia > Dalbergia oliveri. The sequence goes on from JAMLFY010000950.1 coordinate 1,463, forward strand.
GGAGCAGGGAGAACACCAATGTCTGTAATAACAACCACCCAAAATCTAGATTAATCTCTATTACTCTTTAGTTAACTCTAGATAAACTCTAACAATATTGGGAGCAGCCCCCTTGACAACAATAGAACAATAAAAATTCTCACCCTAGAACATGGAAAGGAGAAAAAAAGATAACAAAAACCCATAAAACACTTATCTTGATCTTGGTAGGAGAAGGAATAGTGAAGGATTGAGTGAGAAGGTTTGGGAAAGCTTGAGGGATAAAGGTTTTAGTTTCTGAAAGGAAACTGAAGGGTTAGGGTTTACAAAGGGGTGGAGGCTCATTTATTAAAACTGCATCATTTTTTATTGTGTTGACATTGGGCCCACTCGTGCTTAAGCATAACTCGCTACAGGAGTCTTTCTCAAAATTCTCAGGCGCAGCACAAACTATATCTTTGGCCCTTTTTACGTATTCGGGCCTTCCCCAACCTGGGTAGGTCCTGGGACCCTAAGGCCATACTAGACTCATCTAGACACGTGTACTCATGGTATTACATACTTCCTCCCTTAAAAGAGATTTGGTCCCCAAATCTAAACCTATATAACTAAAAGATTAACGAAATAGAATACTTAAACCACATGAGTTTCAAGGATGGCTTGAATGCCCGTAACATTTCTGACATGATACTCCTGTTGTACTAGCTAGTACTCTAGGAAATAATGCCATGCTAAAGGCCATTCCTCTACTACTCTAGCTATGAATGCCAATTGTCGCACCTGGGGACCTCGCCTTCAAAGGCAGCTTTTCCCATTAAGGTAACAAAGGCTCCTATCATGACACTTGCATTGGGCGGCTCCACCTCCAAGGGTAGCCCTTTCCATGGTTCAAGTCCTAGGTGGACATCTATGCTCTTGGAGTTTCATGCGAGCGAGAGCTCTCAAGGACGAAGGCCAAACGTCACTTTCGTCTTTGTTTTGGTTCTTTTCTCTTGTGCTTAACATCATTGACGCTACATGGACTCCTAGTCCTCGCTTCAATCTCCCTAATCCTCAATCTTGCATACACAAGAACATCTACATTCAATTCCAAACCATCTTCTTTAAGCTATGTTAACCATGCTTGTGCAATACTAAAAGACGTAAACTACCATACTAACACATGATCAATAACTCTACCTTTCGTGTATATAATGCGGTGTGTCTAACTGATCAAGGCATAAGATGGGTTGTTAGCCCCATTGTTTGGGCAACTTCCTCGACTAACTTGAGGAACTGGACCACTCTAGGTTGCCGATCTGAAGATAATGAGCCGGTGCCTGGGGTTTGTCGACCCTAGCTAGAGGCTACTTGGATGAAAGAGAATCCTGGCACTTATGACCTCACTACCCACAATTGTAGCATATGAATATGCTAAGCAAACACTAGCCTCTGGATCGCTTCCCGCATGTCTGACAAGCCGAATGTGACGATCGCCTGCATGAACCCCGTCCTCTGAACCTCTACCTTCCTTGCTATGAGTCTTGATGGAGCTAGGCGATTAGGGTGGGCTCTAAGAAGGCAACCCTATATAACTGACCTTGCACCTGGCCCTATTGATGGAAACCACTTCTAAACCTCTACTTAAGAAAAGGCGTGAACCTTGGCCCTCTGCGGTCTCTAACATCGCCTTATGCTCTAGTAAGCCACTCTCGAGACCAATTATTGTATCCACATTCTGAGCATAATCCATGGCCTCTACGTAAGGCTAGGCTTAGAAACATGACCTTGGGTAAACCCTGACAAATCATCTCACCCTTCAGCTCAGACTGAAGCATGCCCTGAAGCCGCCCGAGCTAAGTAGGAGAACCTCTCATCATACTCTGCTACGTCATGCCCAGGATCATGCAAAGCCTCAAAAACTCCTTCACCATCTGACCTGCCTACTCTCCAAGAAAAACATCCTTATAAATCCTGCTTCCGAACTCCCCCATGAGGATGGCTCAAGAGTTGCCATGCCTCGGAGAAACTCTTCATACCATATCCCGAACTGACCTCCCAGTATAAGCCAGCTAACTCTAGCCCTCTTAGAAGAGCAGCGGATGAATCTAGTACTCTTCTATCTCTTTGAGGAACTTCTACGGATCCTCATCATAAGGTGTCCATGAAAGGTGGGTGGATCTATCTTCCTAAAGCGCTCTAGGGTTGAGTCGTCTAGATTTCTCATTAGCTGCTGGACGAGGGACGGTTGTACCCGGACTCAGCACTGCCAGCCAACACGCTTGTGAATGTGGCCAAAGCCTACTCTAGAACTTTTAAACGAGCCTCAAGCTGGAAGAGGCAGCGCCAACTGCAACATGAAGAAGGATGACGAAGAAGAAGCATAATAGGTCATGGGAAACATGAACACTTGGGATAAGATACCAATCATAAAAGAAAGACAAAACACTTTTTCTAAACCTAGACATGATGGCCATCCTAAAGGCCTCAAGAAACACTTCGTTAATGCAAATGTGCACTTCTATTTACATAAACGCAATGCTACCTGTATACTTGCTCTAGTACCTTGGGGAACCTATGGCTTGGGCTGTTACAAGAAGTCACGTTCAATAAATAAGGTTCAGTCCCTCTGCACGATGATAGACATGTGTCGCGAGAGCAGTGATGGTAGAGGAAGTTGAAAAGACTTGAGAGTAAAACCCGTTAAGCGGGTTAGTAGGTTCCTTTTTTTTACTCATTTATTCATTTACTTACACTTTTCATGTTTACTCATCTTCGCTATTCTCCTTCACCACTTCAAGGTTCTTTTTATCTCTTAAGTTCAATATTGGGTGCACTAGCATTTGGAGTTCACCTAGTTCCATTGCCGTTTCTTGGCTTAGTGCTTATGTAGGATTTTTGGGTGTGTTTCCCCTAACCCTGCACTTCTTTTATCCATTGAAATGGTAATTAACACATTTACTTTAGTTTATGTTTTGTACTTGGATAGGAATAAAAATGTGGAATTTGTTTGAGGTTTGTATTTTTGTATGGTATATGATAAAAAATTGCCAATATGATACAAAAATGCTACTTCGCATCTAAAATGCATGACTGCCGTTGTCTTGGTGTTTGGTGTTGGTACAAGATAGGATTTGTTTTAGTTAGAATGAAATAGGACTTTCTTCTATTTGTTATGAAATAGGACTTTCTTCGTTTATGTTTTCTTCTTTATAAGGGGTCTAAAACCAGGTTCCTCTAGGTTGTGAGGTTACTTATGGTCGCGGAGGTTATGTCGAGCACTTGCAGAGGTCTCCCCCTAACTTGGCGAAGTGCCAGGAATTGCTAGGGAGATTGTGTCCGTCCTCACTTTGGCCGAGAATTTAAAGAAACAATGTAACACCCTAATATTTAACCCAAAACGCCTAGGACGTACTTAGATTAATTATTAGTCATTACTTCCTTTAAAACCTCTTTTAGAAATTAACTTAGCGGAAATACAGGTAAATTTTTTTTTTGAAATGATTTATATAAAACAAAGTGCGAGCCTTTGCACGTAACATAAACAACGTGAAGCGGAAGAATAAATAAAACATGCAGAACACAAGCATTAAAGAACACATCCATCATAAACATCATTCCTCATTAGATAATATAGTTTAGTACATCAGAATAGAAATATAACGAAACATAAAGTCTTACCCATACTAGTGGGCAGAGTTTGCAGGACAATGGTATAAAATAAGAAACATGATAACAAATACATGAAACATCCCCAAAGATAAACACCCAACTATCACTACCCTCCCACTCCAAGCCTACGGTGACGTCCTCGTTGGGGATGTAGCCCGCGACTGACGAAGCTCCTCGATGTAGCCCAACGAAGCGGAGATCTAGGCATGGGAATCGAGGGACAGCATGGCCTCTCCATCGTGGTCGCCTCTCGGCTGTCGAACGCGCCTCGCATGCCTCGCTGGGTGACCGTGTCCTCGCCCTCCTCCGCGACCCATAGGAAACGAAGGGAAGAGTCCTCCAGGATCAGCCTCTGATCGAGAACGGATACTCTGGATATCCGCGTGCCTCCGACGAGGAAGGTTGGGCGACGGTCTCCTCATCTCCTGGTCGTGTCCCTCAAAGACGAGGTCGTCGCCAAAGGGTGAAGTCGGATTGAAGCGATAGCTGGAGACGGGAAAGCAAAAGGGCGTCCCACGTATGCAAAACGCGCACCTCGCAATGACCCTTGAAGTGGTAGGACTGATGCTCGGGGTCATAGTGCACCTCCCATGTAGGCGGGTCAATGAAAATCACAAACGCCATCGATATCTGAAGATGTAACGGAAGAAACAGAGAGAGGTGAGATTTCTAAAGAATCTCAGGAGGAATCCTCTATCCTAGTGTCATCATTTACGTCCCCAGGAACCTTGGGTTTATTATGAAAAAGGTTAAGCATGCATTAGTTCATTATGGAGTTTTGCAAAGGTATTTATCCAAGGTCCATGTCTTTTATAATGATTCTTAATGCATGTATGCAACATAATATTTCATGGATGCATGGCAGCACTTTAGGTAAATCAAACAATAATTCAAACAACATTTGAGTGGCATGAAACTTTTCTTTGAACATCTTTCCCTTTCTCATACTTGTGACACCAATAATATAGTAACCGCACCCTTAAACTAGGCTATGAGCTCATACCTTAACTAGTCGTCACTAGTTCTTACTTATCCTCTTGATAAGCGAATCATAAATATAATCATAATCATCATAATCCCGACTCCCAGAGTACGGGTTAGGCCTAAGGATCACCCATCATGGGACTTTTTCCTTCTTCGAAATGCATCGACTAGTTAAGACAGCGACTTTGTCTTTGGCAGGGCTAATGTCTATGCCCTCACGTTTTACCTTCTCCTCATTGAGTAGGAGAAGTACGTCTCGGTGTCACCTTAAACATCATATACTTTTATTCTTCGAAACGCATCAACTTTAAGCCAGACTTTGTCGCTTTGGATGGCTTGACGTCCATACCCTCCATGGTTTACTTTCTCCTCAGAGAGGAGAAATGCGTCTCATATAACTTTAAACTTCATATTTCTCAAAAACTTTCTTTTTGCCCTTCAAATTTGACGAAAATTCAGCATAACAGCTACTCTCCGAATTTCCTCAAATTTGAGTCATGCCACATAATTTCAATCACATGCATCATTTTCATGGAACTTTCTCATTGCAATACTTTCTAGTTCACATGAGCATATTTCTCAATTTCATTCATATATTTGAAACATTATGCATTTCAAACACAACATTTCATCATATCACCAAATCACATTATGCACATAAAGTTTCTTGCTCAAGGAACTTAACATAATCACATCATCATAAATGTGCACGGGTCATCATCATAAGTATGCTCACTCGGCCTCCTATCTCATAGTATCTTATGATGTGACCCTTACGGGTCTTAAACTCATATTTCGGTCATTCTAATCCTCACTAAGGATTTTTATAACCCCTAAGGGATCATTACTTAAAATTCTCACTAAGTTTTAGGCACACTTAAAATTCCATACAGCATTATGTAGTTTGGGAAAATATCATATACTTACGGGCTCTAGAATCTCCGTTCGTGACCCTTTTTAAGATCCGTCTTCGCCTAAGGCTTCATAATCAATCCCTAAACCAATTATGAGGGATTCCTAGGCATGTTTACTAAGTTATAATTCACTTTTCCTCAATTTAGCTTTGCTGGACAAAGTCACATTTTGCCATGTCTAAGTGTGCTAGAATTCCTATTTTAATTCCTTATCATCACCTTAAGCTTAGTAATTAATACCTAATCATTTATGAAAGGTTTTTATGCATATCCTACTGATTATGAACCATTTACACTTGAATTAATTATGCTGGAACAATTTTGCAAATTTGTGCATTAAGGTGTTCTAGAATTCTCATTCTTAATCCTTTTAAGTTACTTATTCTTTTCTAACTTCTCTAAATCGATCCTCCCTTCACTCAAACATAATTTTACACATTTAAACACCATAGAACAACATTTGTACAGCAGCCAATCATGAAGGGCAGAACCAAATCATAAGCCCATAAAGTCACATAATCTTGTAAATTAAAATGCATACAAGTTACTAGTTTTCTCTTGGAATAATTCTAGGGATTCAAAACTCTTTTAGAACTCAAATCCTTTCATTAAAATCATGCCTTTACACATAAGGTCAATAGCTAAATTAACTTGCTTGCAAAATAGTTTTAAAGTATATAAGTTTATGCATAATGTTGCTTAGGTGCTCCTAAGCTTGGGAAAATTATAAAACACAAACTATGGACACTTGTGATTAGAGGAACTCATATTAAGTCCATCATCATCACCACAAGGCCGAAATGGCTTCTTTAAGAATGCCAATATTTTCTTGAAAACCTTACATAGGATACTTGGGCAAGCCTTTGAGCTCTAGATTATTAAAGTGATGACATAAACTTAAACATGCTATGCACCTCATTTTTATTCTTCATTAGAAAATAAAGTGAAGACATGAAGTAAACATGAGATGCACCTTTTTATTATCTTCAGAGTTTAAGTGATGGCATAAAATTTAAACATGCTAGACAAGAAAGTAAACATGAGATGTAAGGTTCAATTCTTTATTTTAGTGCTCTAGGCCTCTTTAGGTGTTTACCCAAATCAACAATCAACTTTAAGGTTGAAATAGATAGGCTTTGAGATTTATTAAGTGAGGATGCACATTCTTGTTTTAATCTTTAAGTTGTTTAGTGATGACTTGAAAATAAACATGCTATGCAAAGCATTAAAGTAAACATGAATGCATCTTGTTTTAGATCTTGGCTAAAGCTCTTTGCAAGACTTTAAAGGAACAAAAACCTCAACCCATTATGTATCATAAGGCAAGCTTTAGAGTTCTTAGCACCTAGACTTCAAAGAAGTCTTAAGGTTTGAACTTCATCATCAAGCTTAAGAAAATAAATACAAAGCTCAACATTTTGTCCAAATAAAACACATAAGAACTAAGTCATATTCTTTATTTTATTGCTCATGGGCTTCAATCTAGAGTAAAACTCTTAGAACGGCTGACCAACTTTAAGGTTGGCAAGGGTAAGCTTAGAGTTCTTTGAAATCATGTGATTAATTTTCTTTAGCAAAACTTTTGTGATCTACTTTACATTTTTAGCAACCTTTGTTCAAACCAAGGCAAAGGAAACCGAAATCATTTGAGAAAGAAAAGGAAAGGAACCGAAAATGAAACTAAAGAAAAGAAAGAAATATAAGCATGTATGGTCCAAGACCAAGTTGTTTCAAGCTTTAGAGGTTTCTCACAAGACATCATCAAGTCTTTATCTTGAAACCTCATCATCAAGCTTATGTTATTTTCATAGAATGGCCTCTTGGCCGAAAATGAAAAGAAAGAAAGAAAGGAGTTTGAACCAAGAGAAAACTATAACTTTCTTTAAGGAAAACTAGTAAAACATGAAAACAAACCCCTACCTAAGGAAGTCTTTGAAATAGAAGAAAGAAAGCTTGACTCTTGAAGAGTTTGAGAAGACAAAATCTCCTCTGGAAGTGATGATGGATTCGGCCAAAGAGGAAGCTCAAGGAAGATGATTTTTCCTTGAGTTTCTAAGCTTGGGAATGGAAAGTTTAAGTGTTTGAGGGATGGTTTAAGGTGAGGTAGTGGTGGTTTATGGTTGTTTGTGATGGTTTATGGTGGTGGCAAGGTTCTTTAGAGGTAGAAGAAAATGAAGAAGATGAAGAGAACTTAGAGAAATTGCAAGAAAAAGCAAAAGAACTCAACTTAGCAAAGCTTCTAAAGTGTAACCAAGTTCCTCCAAGCTTGGTATTTATAGAAAATTTGCAACAATGGAGGCTTCGTTGGGGTGCATGGCCGACGGCCAACATGGAGGAAAAAGGAAGGAAAATATCTCTTACAAAGTATGGGCAAAGGCATGGGCAAAGCATGGTGAGGTATAGGCAAAACTATGGGCAAAGCATGGTGAGGTGGGCAAAAGTATGGCTCTTTGAGTGATAAATCAAGCAACATGTGACACTTTTCTTTTGGTCAAATGAGGTATGGCTCAATTCCTTAATTTAAGGAATTGGAGAGAAAACACTATTCAAGATTCCATGACTAGGAATCTTGAATTAAAGAATGCAATTTAGAGTTTAACTAAGCAATCTTATGTTCTAATTAACCTTAATAAATTATTTTGACTCTAGATTAATTATCGAAATAAATTAATCTTCAATTAGAGCCTAATATTGCTTAGGTTTGCTTAATTGCGTCATTAGGCTTGCTCTGTACATTCTAGGGGCAAAATGGTAATTTTGCACTAAACTTCCCTGGACCTTCCGGGTCCGGCTAAACATCAAATATTACTCTAAAACATCATTCTAAACTTCTTGGAAAATTTTGGACTCAAACGGCACCTTTTACCCGTGACACAGGAGGGTATTTTGGTCATTTTGAGCCGAAAGTTTAGTAATGAGATTTTCACCTCGAAAATCATTCATAACAACGTAATCCCCTCTAAACATCGAGTTGACCCATTCAAGGGTTGCTGGTACTGCCCTTTAATTTCTGGAAAATGACCTAGGGCATTTCGGTCATTTGTACTTTAAGGGGAAAATTGGGCGTTACATTACTCTCTTCCTTAAAAAGAATTTCGCCCTCGAAATCGTTACCTTAGAAAGCTCGGGATACTTCGTCCGCATTTCGATTCCAATTCCCATGTGTAGTCCTCCGTCTTGCTCGTCCCCACGCGACTTTCACCAAGGAACGAACTTACTCTCTCAACGCTTCACCACATCCACGATCGTCGTTAGTGGCAAATTGAAAGTTAGGTCCTCCCTTAACTGTACATGCTCTGGCTCTAACACATGGGTAGGGTCGGATTGATATTTAGCTGGAGACGTGAAAGACGTCATGAAGATTTGAGATTTGGGTAGGGCTATTTGTAGGCAAGTCCTCGACTCTCTGAAGGATTTCAAAGGTCCAGAATCGGGACTCAATTTCTTGACTTTCATGGCTCTACCTATTCCTGGAGTGAGGTTATCCTCAAGAAAACATGCTCACCTTCTTGGAACTCTAACGGCTTTCGCCGCTTGTCCGCATAGCTCTTTTGTCGCTTTGAGCACCAAGATTCTATCCTTGATCATTCTTATTTGCTCTGTGGTTTCCCTCACTACATCCGGTCCCAAAACGCTTTGTTCTTGAGATCATGCCAACACAAAGGCGACTGGCACTTCCTTCCATACAAGGCCTCGTACGGTGCCATGTCGAGCGCATGATAACTATTGTTATACGCGAACTCAACAAGCGGGGACTTATCCCAACTCCCTTTTCCAAAACACATGCCCTTAGCATATCTTCCAATGTTTGGATAGTTCTTTCCGATTGTCCATTTGTTTTAGGTAAGTGTGCTTAAGCACAACTTAGAACCAAACGCCTTTTGAAATGCTTCCCAAAAACGCGACGTAAACCCTGATCTTCATCCGAGATTATCGTCGATGGAACTCCGTGTAGCCTTATTATCTCTTGGATGTACAACTGGGCCAACTTATCTAGGGAAAAGGTTAACTTGATGGGTAGGAAATGAGGGACTGGTTAACCTGTCCACTATTACCCAAATAGCGTCATGGCGGCCTTTCGGGGTAGGCCGGTCACAAAATCCATAGATATACCATCTTCCATTCGGGGATAGGCAAAGGTTGCAACATTCCTAGAAGGCTTTTGGTGCTCAATCTTCACTTTCTGAGACTAAGCACTTACTAACCCAAGCCACTACGTCCTTTTTCAATCCGGGCCACCAGAACATCTTCTTTAAATCCTAGACATCTTGGTGGCACCAGGATGGATGGTGAAGTGGCTTTTATGGGCTTCCTCCAAGATACTTCTCGAGGTCACCATCTTGATACACATATCCGCCCTTTGAACCCCACAAACCATCCTCCCCTTGCTCAAAACCCTTAAGCTTTCCAGCCTTAACCGTCTAGAGTCTCCATAAACTCCTCATTTTCTACTTGTGCCATCATCACCCTTTGTTTAAATCCACTTGTTACCGTAAGATGACACATCTTTACACTCTTTTCTGTTTATTGACATCCCCAAATTCATGTCCCTAAACTTCTCTATAAGCTCAACTTCCTTGACCATCATGTGGGATAAGCGTAATGATTTTCGACTCAGGCATCGCGACCATATTGGCCTTGCCTGGGTGGTAACTTAAGCCGAAATCATAGTCCTTTAGAAACTTCATCCACCTTCTTTGCCTCATGTTTAGCTCCTTTTGATTAAAGAGATGCTTAAGACTCTTATGATAGGAGAAAACTTCAAACCTTACTCCATACAAGTGATGCCTCCAAATCTTCAAGGCAAACACTATGGCGGCTAACTCTAGGTCATGGGTAGGTAATTAACCTCATAGGCTTAAGTTGTCTAGATGCATAGGCTACCACTTGCCTATTTTGCATCAACACACAGCCTAAATCTTTCCGAAGCGTCACAATATACCTCGAAGGGTACATTGGGGTTGGGCAAAACCAAAACTGGGGTCGAGGTCAACCTTTCTTTTAACTCTAGGAAGCTCTTTTCACAATCGGATTCCATGAAAACGGGGTGTTCTTCCTAGTTAGCTTGGTTAGGGAAAGGGAATCTGGGAAAATCCTTTGATAAACCTACGGAATAGCCCCTAAACCCAAAAGCTCCGTATTTTCGAGATGGTCGGTCTATCCCAATTCATCAGCTTCTATCTTACTAGGGTCAAGCTATACCTCCTTTTGATACTACATGTCCCAAGAACTTTACTTCCTCCAACCAGAATTCACACTTAGAGAGCTTAGCATACAACTTCTTCTCCTTTAACACCTCTAGAACCAACTTTAGGTGACTTTCATGCTCCTCGTGAGTCTTCGAAGATGAGTATATCATCTATGAAAACGACCATGAACTTGTCTAAATAGGGTCTAAAGATCCTATTCATATAGTCCATGAACACCGCGGGTGCATTTGTCAATCCAAAGGACATCACGGTGAACTCAAGTGTCCATACCGTGTCCTAAAAGCGGTTTTAGGTATATCCTCACCCCTTACTCGAATTTGGTGGTATCCGACCTTAAGTCAATCTTGGAGAATACCACCGCTCCTTCAACTGGTCCATAAGATCATCAATCCTAGGCAAAGGGTATTTATCTTCACCGTTACACGATTCAATTGCCTATAGTCTATACATAATCTCATGCTCCCATCCTTTTCTTAACAAACAAAACCGGCTCCCCATGGTGAAGCACTAGGTCTATAAAATTCTTTTCTAACAACTCCTCCAACTGGGTTTTCAATTCCTTCAACTCCAAGGGTGACATCCTATACGGCTATCGAGATAGGTCCCGTTCCTGAAACACTCGATGGAGAACTCCACCTCTCTCTCGGAGGGAACTCGGTATCTCATCCGGAAATACCTCGGGGTACTCTCTTACCACAGGAATGTCATCTATGTTCTGCCCAAAGTCTACCTCGCTGGCGGCTAAAAGGACATATCCCTTAGTTTTCTCCCCACTACAGAAGACATCTACGGCATTCACATAAAGTTTCAAGGTTTAACTAGTCTTGCTAGGGGATGACGAAAAATAACAGATTTTATAACAGCGTAACAACACATGGTTAGCGTGAAGCCAATCCATGCCAAGGATTATTCCTATGTCTTTCAAAGGTAAACAAATCAAATCTATGACATAAATCTATTTTGAAAGGAAGATGGCAATTAGACAACAGTTACATGTATGTACAGGACGAATTGGGTAGGAGTAGAAACAATGAGATCAAAAGGAAGCTTAGAAACTTGCAAATTTAGACTCGACACTAGCATGTGAGATAAAAGAATGAGTAGCACCAGAGTCATATAACACGATTAAGGTTCTACCATTTAGTTCGCACTTACCTTCGATGAGGTCGTTGGATCCGTTCGCGTCCTCCGCATTGAGGGTAAAGACCGTCCTTGGTGTTGTGGTCAGGGGTTTTGACTCGACGACCCTCCATTGCTTCTTGGATCCTTTGCATAGTGGCTGAGATTGCCACACTTGAAGCATACTCCTTGTCCGGAGAGAGGGACTATTGCCATGATTCTTTCCACAACGAGGGCACTCCATGGCTTGTGCGGGTGGAAGGGGGAGGAATTCCTTGGGGTGTCTTGTTCTTGTTCCGTTGGCCCTCCTCCTTGATTATTGTTGTTGTTGTTGTTGCGAGGACCACCCATTCCGCGTTGTTGATTGTTGCGGTTCCCGCGGCCGTTATGGTCAACCCTGGCCTTGGTGTTGCAGAGGTTGGTTGACAGGCCCTCTTTGTTGTTGTTGTTGTTGGGCTTGAACTGATTGGATTGGTAGGGATGGTAATGGTTCCTTGCTTGATTTTGGTGCAACGGCTTGAACTTAAGGGCTTGGGTCCCAAACCACCTGGGACGATCCGCCCTTGCGGCACTCATCTTCTTATGTCCTTCTTCATGATCCGGACTTGTTGACTAGGGTCAGGAACCCTAATCTCCATGTGTGCCACACAAGTTAAGTTCAGCCCTCAAACCTCAAACTCACACACTTCCATACCTCATCGGGGTTCCCTTGGAAAACCCGTGAGAACTTGATCAACTCTTCAAACTTTGCCGTATATTGGGCGTAGACATTCCACCTTGGACCAACTGCATGAATTCAATGTCCTTGGCATTCTTCACGGATTTTGGAAATATTTCTCGTAGAAGACGTCTTAAACAGCTTCCAATTGATGGCTGCGCCCGTAGCTCTCTAGCAGCCTTCGGTGCCGGTCCACCAGAACTCAGCGTAAGCTCCATCATGTAGGCAGCAAAGGTGACTTTCTCCTTCCGAGGCCACCACAGAGTAGATCTTTTCCATGTTCTTGATCCACTCATCAGCCTTGTCAGGATTCAGAGCTCCACGAAGGGTTGGGGATTAGCCTTGCGAACTCCCCAACGGGCTTGTTCCATGGCTTCAGGGGGGACCTCAACGCGTCCCTTGGTCATTCATGCGGTCAAACATGCGTTCCATCGCCCTAGCCATTTCGCGTACAGCAGGATGCCTCATCTCCTCGTTACCATGGCGTTGCGTCCTTTCCCATTCTGCCCGGGTGCCATTGGTCCCTAAGCACACAAGTCAACAAATACCGAGGTGATCATGCTCAATATTCCAAGCTAAATGAGCTAGTTACCATGGCACAGACAGGAGACAAGGTCATGAATGCTTGTCCTATAGCTTATCTCTAAAGCTAAGCACTATACATGACACACTACCGTAACATGCGCTTTAAGCATGGTCAGTTCAATCCTCAGGCTCGTGAGAATCGAATCCTCTAATACCATAATGTAACACCCTAATATTTAACCCAATACGCCTAGGACGTATTAGATTAATTATTAGTCATTACTTCCTTTAAAACCTCTTTTAGAAATAACTTAGCGGAAAATACAGGAAATTTTTTTTTTGAAATGATTTATATAAAACAAAGTGCGAGCCTTGGCAAGTAACATAAACAACGTGAAGCGGAAGAATAAATAAAACATGCAGAACATAAGCATTAAAGAACACATCCATCATAAACATCATTCCTCATTAGATAATATAGTTTAGTACATCACAACAGAAATATAACCAAAACATAAAGTCTTACCCATACTAGTAGGTAGAGTTGCAAACAATGGTATAAAAAACATGATAACAAATACATGAAACATCCCCAAAAGATAAACACCCAACTATCACTACCCTCCCACTCCAAGCCTACTGTGACGCCGATCTCTGGGGAGACTACCCGCGAATGAACGAAGCTCCTCGGATGTAGCCCAACGAAGCGGAGATCATGGGAATCGAGGGAATAGCATGGCCTTCGTCGTGGTCGCCTCTGGCTGTCGAACGCGCCTCGCATGCCTTGGCGGTGACCGTGTCCTCGCTACCTCCTCCGCGACCCATAGGAAACGAAGGGAAGAGTCCTCAAGGATCAGCCTCTAATCAAGAACGGGGAACATACTCCTGGATCTCCGGTGCCTCAACCTGGAGGTTTGGCCGCTCTGCTGATCTCCTGGTCGTGTCCTCTCAGAGAGTCAGTCGTCGCCAAAGGGTGAAGTCGGATTAAGCGATAGCTGGAGACCTGGAGCAAAAGGACGTCTACGTGTAACGCCCCAATTTTTACTGGAATCTTTACTGTCATTAGAAATCCAAATTACCGTAGGTAAATATTATATAAAATTTGAGACCAAACAATTCTCAATAAAGGAATATAACGTTAGAAAGAAGTTAGGAGCAATTCGTACAAGCATTGCAAACCCAGATTTTCTATATGTGTAAAATGACCAAAATGCCCTGAGGTTATTTTACTAGAAAATGAGGATCGTGGGCCCCAGTCCTCGGGGATGTTTTGAGGATAATAAAGGATTGTTTGTGCTATGTGTGTTAATAGAGAGAAGATCTCAATTTTGAGCGGACCACGAAATGACCAAAACGCCCATGCGTTTTTAACTTTATTTGCGTCCGCTAGTCAAACCTCACTAAAATATTTTAAAAGGTGTTTTTAAGTTATGAATGACCCTTGGTTAAGTCCGATGGTCCCGGGCAATTTTTGGGTTAAATTACCGTTTTGCCCCTTGTTGAGTTTTGCAAATTTTGAGATTTTCGATTTGTCTAACGAAACCTAAACAATATTAGGCTCAAATTAAAGCTTATTAAATTCTAATTACTAATCTAGAGTCAAAATTATTTATTTAGATTGATTAGAACCTAAAATTGCTTAAAACACCCAAATTGCTTAGTAATTCACTTAAGCCCTTAACCGTAAATTCTCTAAATTGCATGAATATTGCCTACACCTAAATAATACATGGAACACACAAAATCCTCTTCCACAAGGCTGTAATGGCTGAAATTATTGAGTAATAAGTCAGAAAATTATTACACAAAAATCCAAAGAATGAAAACAAAGAATCATGAAAACATGGAAACATGATTCCATGTTTTAAGCCACCAAACAAAATGATTTTTCTTCCTTATTTTTCTCTAATTTTTGGTCAGATTTCCTTCCTTCCTTTGTCCATTTATGAGCTGCAAAATCTCTATAAATAGGCATGCTTGAAGATAGTTTAGATGCTTAGTTCATAACTTACACAAATTCTAGTCTTAGGAGCACCAAAAGCTTTCTTTCTTTCTTTCTCTTGGCCAAATTCTCCCTTCAGCTTTTCAAGGATATTCTTCATTTCACTCAAGGAAACCAAGTTCTCTTCCTTTCTTTCAAATCAAATTAGGTAGGGAGGTGTTTCAAGTTCATTTTATGTTAAGACAAGTTATGTTTCTAGCTCAAAAATGATGTTTTCATGAGCTTTCTTTTAAGTTTTCATTTTCAGTTTCTTCTTCCTTTCTTTTTAGTATTTCGGCCATATGGCCTAGCTTATGATGAGACCATGGTTTGATGATGAGATTCTTGAGTGTTGGTTGCAAAGCTTTCACAAGTTAGATCTCTAAAACTTGAAGGTTTCACTAGTTTCCAAAGCTTCTAAAATTTCAGTTTTCTTTCCTTATTTTCCTTTCATGGTTTTGGCCAAATGGCCTAGGAAGGAATGAAATGATGGCTTGATGATGAGGACCTTGAATATGGGTTGTAAATCCATCACAAGTTAGGCCTCTAAAGCTTGAACATTCCATTTAATGCAAAACTTTAAAGAATAATGTTTTTATCTTGAGGTTTGAATATGAAAATGTATTTTTTTTTTTTACTTTGTCTTGCTAAGATACATATATTGGGTTGAAATCATAATTTTCTTAAAGTCTTGAAGGAGCTCTAGTAAAGAGATCAAGTGAACTTGCATCCATGTTTAAGTTTATGTCTTGCACAGCCATATTTATTTTATGTCATAACTAAATTCTCAAGAATAAATAAATGAACTTGCATATCTCATGTTTAAATTTCAAGCTTGCATTTCATGTTTAAATTTCAAGTTGTCACTTAATCTCTAAAGATAATAAAGAAGTTGCATCTCATGTTTATTTTATGCTCTCACTTTATTTTATAATGGCTAAAAGATCAATGCATGGCATGTTTATTTTATGTCATCACCTAAAAATCCTAGAGCTCAAAGACTTGCCTATGAATCATAAGCGAAGAAATGAGATAATTGGAGTTAAAGAATTTATTCTTTAAGAAGTCTTGAGAATTGGAGCTTAAAAAAAAATGTAATTCTCTTCTCCCTCACCGGCCTGCGTCCACGCGCTTCTGCTTTAAATTCTTCTTCCTCTCCTGGTCCTGCGATTCCGCTTTAGTTTCTTGCATCATGTTTATATTACAAGTTCTTGCATCATGTTTAATTTTCAAGTCATCACCTTAAATCTTAAAGATAAAGAAATGGAATTGCATATCATGTTTATAATTCCAAGCTATCACCTTATAAAGATAAGATTAAAATAAGGTTGCATAGCATGGTAATAATTTAAGATGTCACCTAAATCTCTAAAGCTCAAGACTTGCTCCTTTTATCTTAAGTGAAAGATTTAACTATGAACATTCTTTCAAGTTATAAATCGGTCCCATGGTTAAGTTAGGCCTAAAGTCCTATGACTTCTTTCAAGTTTAACAAAAGAATTAGTTCTAAAAGAGTTTTAAAACTTTGTAAGAATTTTATGGGAAGCTAGTAATTTTATGTGTACTTAAAATGTGATTTGATGCTTATCAAGAATTTGGTGTCATTGATTGATTCCCTTGGTTTGTATGTTATAGTTGTTGTTGCAAACAATGAAAACTTATGCATGAAATAAGGACATATTTTGTTCCTGGAAGAAAGTGTATTACTATAAGAGTGCAATTTGGAAAGATTCTGCTAAGGAAAGATTTGGTATTTAAGCGTGATTGTGACCCACCTCTTCCTGGGAATCTTTAGATGCATGATTATAGTTGATATATATTATTCCAGAATAAGACTAAATAAGAAAATGTTAGAATTATTATGAATTGTAGTTGTAACATGCAAAGACTTATTGGTGACTTAAAATTTATAAGAAAATGATCCTCTGGACCCATCAAACTATAGGTGGTGAAAAGGTGATTCTAGCCCCTAACCTGTTCTCTCAAAAGGGTAGAGTCAGGACTTTAACTTATCAAAAGGATAAGTATATGCTAGTGACGACTAGTAAGGTATGAGCTCATAACCTAGATTACTCCCAAAAGGGTGGAGTATAGGGTGGCCCAAGGAAAATAATGAGGATGATAAGAATTTTAAGTCACCTAAGAAACTAAGAAATAAATTATGTGCACCATGTCCATGTGTAGCTATTATGTTATTCTTCTATACATGACATACATGATTGATAATATAGAAATATGATATTCTCTATGCATGTTATATTATGATGATGATGAGGAATATGATGTAATGATAAAAGAAAAGTTCATTATAAACATGACATGTTAAGATTATGATGCATTATAAGACGCATAATTAAAATTGGTCGAATCTCGTAAACTTTGAACTTAAAATTTAATCTTCGTATGTTCACTATTTATAATAACCCTCGAGATTCCTGGGACGATGATGATGACACGTAGAAGGAGATCCCTACTGAGAATTCTTAGGAAATTCACTCCTTTCCTTTATTTCCGTCATTGTCTTCAGATTTAGATGGCGACATTCGTAGTCTTCGTGACACCCCTACTTGGGAATTCCACTATGATCCGGTGCATCATCGTATCATTTGAAGGAAGGTGCTCGTTAAATGTTTTATTTACGTAGGTCGTCCATTTGCACATCTCCCTAGTTATCGTTTTATCCTACTTCTCCCTATGGCGATGAAATGGTTTTGGAACATACACGTCCACTTGATGAAAGAATGTTACGTTCTTATCCCGCCTCATCCTGCTGTAGTGGTTTCCAGAGTATAATCCACCGACGATCTGCTAAACTCATCCTTCGAAGGACCCTTTTCATTTTACTTATGTTGTGTTAAAAGCTCTACTCCTACTCTCCACGTGTAAGAGTCATGAGGAAAAAGTTGTTGAGCAGAGGTTAAGAAGACCGTCCATGCGACCCAGCCTCATCATGTCAATATGCCCCTTCCGAGGAAGCTTGTAATGATGAGCTTCCTTTCCCCGTTTTGAGACGGCGGTGGCCCTAGAGAGTTTAGTAGTCTTAAGAGTGTTTTATACATCCAAGTTTTGAGTAGCCTTCCTCAACTTTTAAGGTTATCTAGTTTAGGGGCATGAATTTCCTTATAAATAGTTTCCTATGGTGTGAAGGTGTAAGTATGATGTATGAACTTAACTCACCTTTAGTGGGTTATTGTATATATGTTGTGATGCATTATGGATGTTATGTGATGGAGCCAATATGATATATTTAGAATTCTTAAATGTCTTATTTACTAGGCTAGCTCTAAAGTTTATGTTATGCGCGAGCTCAGCGATTTCAATTATGTTAAAAAAAAAAAGGCTCGTAATTTCACTAAGTATTTTCAAAATATGATGAAAGAACCAAAGCAAAGAGTAAAGTCTAAGTCATTATCAAATTCAACCTAGGTCTATTTGGTTTAATTTACACCAC